>JAXCGZ010008043.1:0-62609 GCA_037179515.1 Halocaridina rubra
TAGGAAGTTTTGCATGAACTGAGGATGTTCCAGAAACTGTAGAATCATTGTCATTATCACATACTGAAATTTCTTTAAGTCTATTGGCACACATGCCAAGGATTATCACAAGATAAGATCAATACATTAAATTCTCTCACAGGAAAGAACAGCAGTCCGTCAGTTAATATAAATTTGGATGAGGAATATAACAATTTTGTCATGACTCTTAAGAATAGTCAGAGAGACTATATTCCCATGAAACATTGCAGATCAAGAAAAAATGACCCTAAATGGATGAACAATAGAATAAAGAATCTTATAGGTGTTAAAAGAGGAATATACAGGAAACTAAAAAGAGGTGAAGAGCATGTGAGGCAGCAATATATACAGTTAAACAGGGAAGTTAAAAAGATAGTTAGAGAGTCGAAAAGAAAATACGAAGTTAGAATAGCAGGAGAAGCTAAAGAAAATCCTAAAGGGTTTTATCAACATTATCAAACAAAATTTAAGGAAAAAGTCGGACCAATTGAAGTAGCCAATGGCCATATCACAGATGACGATAAAGTGATGTGTACATGTTTAAATGATTATTTCTTATCTGTATTTACCAATGAAAACTTGGAAAATATTCCGGAAGTAGAATCCATTTACAGAGACAGTCCCGATAAAATACTTAGTTCAATAAATATTACGAGAGAGGAGGTAATAAAAGAAATAGATAAATTAAAGGCTCATAAATCTCCGGGACCTGATGGAATATATGCTAGAATATTAAAGGAATGCAAGGAAGAGCTTAGTTGTCCACTAACTGCATTATTTAATAATTCAGTAAAATTAGGATCGGTACCCATGGAGTGGAAATTGGCAGATGTGGTACCAATATTTAAAAAAGGAGAACGAGTTAAAAAGAATAATTATAGGCCGGTAAGTTTAACGTCAACAGTGGGTAAGATTCTAGAATCCATAATTGCAAATAAAATAAGGGCACATCTAGAATTACACAGACTGATAAAACTTTCACAATACAGGTTTCTTAAGGGTTTTTCGTGCCTTACAAACTTACTGTCTCTTTATTCAGAAGTTTACGAGGCAGTAGATTGTGGCAAAGAATATGATACAATATATCTAGATTTTAGCAAAGCTTTTGATAGAGTTCCTCACAAAAGATTAGTTAAAAAGCTGGAAGCTCATGGTATAGGAGGAGCTGTTCTCAGATGGATCAAACAATGGTTAAAAGACAGAAAACAGAGGGTTTGCATAAATGGAGAGAAATCAGAGTGGGGCTCGGTTACTAGCGGGGTACCACAAGGCTCGGTACTGGGTCCCCTATTATTCATCGTATATCTAAATGATCTGGATTCGGATATCAGTAGTAACCTAAGTAAATTCGCAGACGACACTAAAATAGGTAGAACTATAATGGAAAAGAAGACATTCATGCTTTACAGGAAGATCTAAATAGATTATCTGAATGGTCGGACAAATGGCAAATGGAATTTAATGTTGAAAAATGTAAAGTAGTTAAAATGGGTACTATAAAAGACAATACTAGTTATAAGCTAAACTAACCATGAAATCATGAGTTCTCAGTGTGAAAGGGATTTGGGAGTTCTTGTGAGTAGTAGTCTTAAGCCAAGAGAGCAATGCACAGCAGTCAGAAATAAAGCAAACAGAATTTTAGGATTTATCTCAAGAAGCGTTAGCAATAGGACGGAAAAAGTTATTTTGCAGCTCTATCTTGCATTAGTTAGGCCCCATTTAGATTATGCTGTGCAATTCTGGTCACCCTATTATAGAATGGAAATTGAATCCTTGGAGAGGGTGCAGCGAAGAATGACCAAGATGATACACAATATCAGAAATCTACCATATGAGGACAGATTAAAAAAACTTAATCTACATTCTCTAGAGAGGCGAAGAGTTAGGGGGGATATGATTGAAGTGTATAAATGGTTTAAAGGGATTAACAAGGGAGATATTAATAAAGTTTTAAAAATTCATGATCAAACCAGAACTCGTAATAATGGATTTAAGCTTGGTAAATTTAGGTTCAGAAGGGAAATTGGTAAAAATTGGTTTGGTAATAGAGTAGCTGATGCATGGAACAAGCTTCCTAGTAGGATAGTAAATGCCAATACCTTAGACACCTTCAAATGTAGATTAGATAGACATATGACAGAGGTAGGGTGGCTATGAATAGGTTAGTGCTTGTTAGAAAAATCATAAAAAGAAAAATAGAATAAATAAGTAGAGTAGAATAGAATAGGTTAGACATGCTGAAAATACAATTCAAAAATGGAGCTGCCTCGTGTGTGCCAGTAGGCATGTTGCAGTGTCCTCTATTCTTATGTTCTTATGCCTAGCCTTCTGTCTAGCTGCATCTGCCTGGTCTAGATAACTGTCTAATTGATCAGAATCTATTTCTAATTCAATTTGATTTTGCACTTCTTCTAGTTTCATAAGTCTTTTATCAAATTCATCTAGGGCTTCTACTAACTCACTAGAGGTAGGTGGTGGATCCCTGGCTAGTAAACTATCTATTTTCTTGCTAACTCTAGTCAACCACCCATCTGCTGCTGCCTTAGCCTTATTAAGCTGCTCCATTATCTATTTTCTAGTGGATGACAGCTGCTAAAATATTACTAATAGTTCTTACCGGATACTAAAGAATTCCCGGGTCTGGGCACCATAATATCAATTACTGATATTCACTATTAGTAAAAACTTAAATTCAGAAGGCACGGGTTTTCAAACAAACAGCAGCCTTTTTCTTCATCTCTATATTCTTCGTAAAACAATACAATCTTATAAACAAAATAAAGCATTCTAACATTTAACAAAAACAGTCTTTCTTTTACATCAGTAAATCATAAATATTATTTTCATAATTTTCCTAATTAACTACTAAAGTATAAATAATTGCCTAATAAATTATTACTATGAATAAAGTGCAAAAAATTATATGTGAAATAATTTAGGAACATTTAAAGGCCTGCAAACTAAAGAAAACGGATGCCAGCTCATGCTTAAATGAGGCGTAACTAAACTAAAATAAATAACTTTGCATGATTATAAATATTATATTTGACAATATCAGTGCTGGGTTGATTCGACCAGATAAAACTAGGATGCAGCCACCTCTTGATCTTGAAACACCTATAAATATGAATGCTTTAAAGGGAGTATTAGGCAAGTTTGCACATCATGCTCAGCCCTTAATTAAGGCAAAAATTTTCTGACTTCTGAGGCTTGTAAAGCAATTAACAGTGTGAAACAACTGCTCATGTATTCTGCTTTACATTGTCCTCACAATGATTATGATATCAGTGCTGGGTTGATTCGACCAGATAAAACTAGGATGCAGCCACCTCTTGATCTTGAACCACCTATAAATATGAATGCTTTAAAGGGAGTATTAGGCAAGTTTGCATATTATGCTCAGCCCTTAATTAAGGCAAACAATTTCCACTGACTTCTGAGGCTTGTAAAGCATTTAACAGTTTGAAGCAACTGCTCATGAATTCTGCTTTACATTGTCCTAACAATTCCTAGCCTTTTGTGGTGGAATGTGATGCCTCGAATGTTGCTGTTTCAGCTATGTTAAATCAGTTAGGATGACCAGTAGCAGTCATGTCTCGAACTTTTAATGGGCATGAATTATATTATCCATCGGTTGAAAAAGAAGCTACAGCAGCGATTGAGGCTGTAAGAAAATGGTCTCATTTTTTGTCTGGTAAACACTTTACCATTGTGACTGACCAGAGATCAGTTGCATTTATGCTAGGCAATTGTAAGTGATCAAAGAATAGAAATGATAAAATCCAAGGCTGGCAGTTAGAGTTGGCCAATTTTTGCTATAATATTCGTTATTGTCAAGGACACTGAAATGTTGTTGCTGATACTCTAAGTCGTTCCTGCTGCAATGCCAGTTTTTCACCGTCTCTCAAGAAATTACATGATGATTTATGCCATAAAGGAGCTACTCACATTCTTCATTATGTGCGATCGTAGAACTTTCCATTCCCAATAGAAGAAGTAAAGGAAGCATATTCTGCATGTTGTGCATTTACTGAACATAATCCACAGTTTGTGTCTATGTCTCTTGGGAAACTCATTAATGCTACACAGGCATTAAAACATAAAAGTATTGATTTTAAATGGCCTCTACCTTCACAGACAAAAAAGTATCTATTTGTTGCAGTGGATGAGTTTTCACAGTTTCCATTTGAATTACCACGTAAAGATACATTATCCAAGACTGTAATTCATTGTCTGGAAGCAATTTTTTCTGTTTGTGCCGTTCCAAATTTTATTCACTCTGACTGAGGCTTAGGTCTCATACCTTGGGAAGTACAGGAATATCTCCTCCTGCAAAATGTTTCCACAAACAACAATCCCCTTATCCCTGAGGGGAATGCACAGTTTGGAATATACAACAGGAGTATTTGGAAAGCAATCTACCTGGCTCTAAGGTCCCACAATCTCATGAATCACACTGGTAGGTGGTGCTGCCTCAGGCTCTGCACTGTATTAGATCACTTCTATCAACAGCTACAAACTCGAACCCACATGAGAGGCTTTTCACATTTCCACAACGTTCATCTATGGGGGTTCCTCTTCCTTGGTTGTTGAATTCAGAACCACTGTTTTTGCATCATTTTGTGAAGCGTTCTAGGGATGATCCCTTTGTTAAATAAGTGGAGTTAATCTAGGCAAATCCAACATAGGCACATATAATACATAGTGATGGTCGTGAGTCAACTGTATCTCTTTGAGACTTGGCTCCGTGCCAACTACTGAAGTAAAGGGACCTTCTATTCAAGCACCTGAGCCTAAACTTCAATTATCTGAGCTTGAGCCAGTCACTGGAGAGGAACATGATCAATCTAGTAAAAAGATTTCACATTCCCTGGAGGACAAAGCCTCAGTATCTCAAAGAGGTAGCCCTCTGAGCAGTTTGGTTTGGTGCAAAATCCACTTCGTCTTGTTCAACGGGAAAGACATGCTCCCCAATGCTACGGATGGTAAAATTATATGACAGAGGAGAATGTTGTATATTTATATACTCTATCACTATTTTGCTCTTATTATATATGCTGTATTATTATGTTTTGTATGTTATATTAGACGTTAAGGTAATTTTTATTCTTTTGCTTGTAGATTGTTGATTATGGTGTTGTATTGTGTAGAATAAAGCAATTGTTTTATGGTGAGAAACTGTTTCAGTCACAAGACTGTTCCTTTATAGTCCACCATTTGTACGTTTTCCAGTGCCACCACCCTCACAGGAGCTTTTACTGCCACATTCCCTTTTACTGCATCTGCAAAGGATGTTCTCATAGCATCATGCTCTGTATTTAGCTCCTGAAACTCTTTTCTAGACTGTTTGATGTCTTCCTTTATCTGGACATTCCAAGCTGAAATCCCGTCTCTCTCAGAAGAGAGTAGTGAAATAACATATAATTAATTTAGGTTGTCATTCAACTATTTGTTGTTATCTTCTTGTTTAGAGATTTTTCGTTTCTAGTTCACTCTTTTTCCTTTCCAGCTTCTTTATTCGTTTTTTCTAGTTCTTTTCTCTCTTGCCCTTGTGCCTTATTTGCTTCCTCCAAAGACCTTTTCATATTCTTTCATTCCTCTATCTATATTCCAAATTTTGTCATCCAGGTTTATTACAAGGGTCTCAAGGTCTTTGACTTTTTGTTTCAGGTTTCTAAGGACTACTCCTCCTCCTAAAAATCCTGGAGATCCACTACCACCCCTAACCAACCATTGGATTAGGGGGTTGGGCACAGAGATGGACTCATTTTGATGTTTTGCCTTTCACAGAATATATATAGAGAGAAAAAGAGAGAAATTTTTGTTTTATTTAGCTTCACACAGAAGTGCTATCTAATTTACTTACTTAGTTCATCTCTTTTCTGGTAACACACATCATAACTTAAAATTTGACTTTGGTAATTAGAGAGGAAAAATTACAAAGCAAAATCCCACATGAAGGCAAACTCAAATCTGCAACTAAGGTGACACAAACTTGGTGCATTGACACCTGCTTCTGCTAAACCAGTCATTTCAGATGAGAAAAGATTAATCAACTTTTAACCAAGGTATGTTATCAAAGGCTCAGAATTAATATCTAACTCAATTTAAACAAGAATAATAATAAAAGAGAAGTAGTCACCGTAGCTCAAACGGTAGCATCCACGACCCTGAGGCGTCAGGTCGAGGGTTCGCGCCCCGTCATGGTCTGAGGTTAGCAAGGGCATGCACTCATGGTAACAATTACATCTGCCAAAACAAGTCCTTCACAAGAAGGCAAGCGTCCTAGCCCTTGGTTGAAAAGGGAATCTGTAATGTAAAACCTGAACAAACAAACAAACAAACAATAATAAGAGAACAGAGTAAAAACAAAAAATAAGACAACTATGCTACTTGGCAACTTAACTCATCGCTATTGACAGGTGTATGTTTTGTATTCATTTATTTATTTATTCATTTATTTCGTATAACAAAGTGACTAATCAAGCTAACCTAAATGGGACTGATATTGATTTTTAACAAGAAATGGAAGCACAGGATCAGATATAAGGCTGTAAGAGTTCTCCCTAGTTTACTAAAAAAAATTAGGTAATGTGATGGCTTCGCCTCTGGCAACTCTTCTCTAACCTGTGTGTAATTACTTAATTGCAATTACCTAATTGTTCTTATGGGAAAGAGCCTAATGCTAGTAACTTCCCATCCAATGGTCGATTCCATTCTTATACTTAATGATACTTATCATACTTTGTCTTTACAACTATGGATTGTGTTAGCATTAACTACCTCCTCGCTGAGTGAATTCCGATCATCAAATACTCTTACACTAAAAATGTACTTCCGTAAATCTTGCAAAGAAGTTCTTTTACGAAGCTTCAAACTATAACATCTAGTTCTAGTGCCAGCCATATCAAAATATTGATCCCTATCTACTCTACCATAACCATGAAGGAATTTAAAAACTGTCATCACATCCCCCCTCATTCTTCTAGCTTTGAGTAATGGTAAGTCAAATTCCCTCAGCCTCTCTTCATAACTGAGACTGTGTATTTCTGGCACCTGTTTCATGGCATGTGTTTGAGCTTTTTCCAGCTTAACTATGTGCTTTTTAAAGTGTGGATTCCAAAAGGGGGCTGCATATTCAAGTTTTGGCCTCACTTAGGTTATTTAAATATTTCTGAACATTTCTCTGTCCATTTGCCTGAAGGCTACCCCTACATTTGCTGAGAAAGCATATGCTGCCCTTACTATACTATTTATATGCATTTCTGGAGACAAATCTGCCAGTATGTTTACTCCAAGATCTCTCTCATTCTCTGTCTCTTGAAGTTCTAGTCCTGTTATTGAGTATTTAAGCTTGGGCCTTCTCACACTTGTACCCTTTCTCATGACATTGCATTTAGGATCACTGAATTTCATTAGCCACTTTTCTGACCACTCATGCAGACTATTTCGGTCTTCCTTAAGTTCTCTACCATTGTTCTCGTCTCTTACTTTCTTCACATCTTTGCATCTCCTGCAATCATATTCATGAATGAATTTACGGACTCTTCTTCTCCTCCCAATAGCCCTATTGTCTTCAAAACTAAAGAAATATACCTTCTTAATTTTATCGGCATATTAGGAATCCATATAGTCATTAACTTGTCTTGGAGGAATCACGTAATTCAAATTTATAAATCTGCATTCAAAAAAATTGAGGGGTTTTGTTTCATTTTCGTCATTACTTTAACTCTTTACAGTTCCTTAAGATCTACAAAGGCCTTAACCCCCCCCCCTTTCTTAGAATACTGTGTGCACATCTGGGGTGCTTCTTCTTATACTTATCTTCTTGATAGGGTTGAATCTTAGGCAGTCAGACTCATTAATGACTCTTCTTTTACTTCTAATCTGGATTCACTTCATCATCGCCGTAAGATATCAATCCATTCTCTTTTCTATCGCTACTACATCCATTGCTGTTCTGTTGAATTGGCGAGTTGCATCCCTCCCCCACTGCTTAGGCCGGCATAACACTCACCAATCTATCTCATCTCACAGGTAATGTGTGGAAATTTGTAGCTTGCGGATTGGTCGGTGCAGCGACTGCTTCTTCCCATCTACCTCCAGACTCTGGAACTCTCTTCCTCCTTCTGTCTTTCCTAATTCTCATAACTTAACTTCCTTTAAAATACGGATCTATCGTCATCTCAGGGCCTAATCCTGCCATATCTCTAGGTCCTCAGTACTTTGACTATTCTTTTAGTCTGTCCTTTTCCTTTATATCATTAACTCATCTCTGCCTTGTCCGTAACCTTTTGTTTTCCTTCATCTTAATGTTTTCTCGGGCCTTTATTCATGAGGCAGTTATCTTGCCTGTTCCGGTGTCACACTCAAAGAAAACAAATTACCAAATCTAACTTGACCAAACCTAACCTAATCAAGTATGAAATCATAAATTCCTCACAGTTAATTTGTTATGACTCTTCATTTCTTGATTATATAGAATATCTTTCTCCGATAATATCAAAGGGTGACTGATTGTTTTTGTATTAAGAGTTGGGACTACTGTCCAAGGGGCAGTTGTCCTATGGGGCAATTGTCCTAAAGACATATTTCCGTACCTAATGCAGACCAATAAACATAAACTTCCACTTTTAGATTTTTCTCACTTCCAGACTCTTTAAGCCTTTTAGTGAATATCTAAGCTTGGTTACTCTTGTACTCTTACCCATTTTTGTTTTTTTCACTTCGAAGTATTGAGCTTCACTAATCACTTTTCCGACCTCAGATACGAAATTTTAAGGTTTTCATTAGGTTCATTACCATTACTTATCATCTTTTACTTTTGTCATGATTTTTGTGTCACTGCAAACTTTCAAAAAGGAATTTGCAGACTAGTATATACACAGAGATTTTAATTATAGAGATATAGATTTGATATGTCCTGACCCACACTGTGGTGAGGACTCATTTGGGGCAAGATTCCTAGATTGCTTACAAGGGAATTTCCTACACCAACATGTACTGGAACCAACGAGAGTCAGGGGTGAGGATGAGCCATCGTTACTTGATCTAGTATTCAAAGATAATGTGTTGGATATTGCAAAAATTTTGAGTATGAACAACCAATTGGAGAGAGTGACCACTGTGTGTTGTTGATGGAGTATATCATTGAAGATGTTCAGCCTGAAAGTAGAGGCATGGAGGACATGAGGAGGAACTATCCAAAAGGAGATTACATTAAAATGAATGACCTTCTTGCAGTTAACAACAAATCTATACAAGAAATGTACGACATCTTTTGTGAAAAATATGGGAAGATAGTAGATTGCTGCATACCTGTCACCAATGTAGGTGTAATTCATGCCAAAGAGAATGGTTCAATAATGAGTGCAAAAGGGTTATGGAGTGGAGAGACAAATTCTGGAAAAGGTATAGATGGAGAAAAAACATAAATGCCTAGAAGACTTATAAAGGAGCAAGAAATGATTGTCTTAGTAAAAGCAGAGATGCAGAGAGAGACTATGAAAGGGACATCACCAGGAAGATTAAAGAATATCCCAAACTTTTCCACAGCTTCATCAGGACCAGTAGTTTCATGGGCATCTAACTCCATCCACGCTTTGCATAACTCTGTTGCTGAAGAAAAAAAAACGGTGTTCTTTTATACCACCCCTGATTTCTTATCACTGTAATCTGAGTGTGGGAGAAGTATTTCTACTGTAAAATCTGATTGAAAGTCCCTGTTCAATTCTTCACAGATCTCTTCATCTGTCTCAGTAATGCTTCTATCTGCTCTCTTTAACTTTGAAACCTGTTCTTTGACCTTTAATTTTTCTCTGACAAAGCCATGGAAAAGTTTGGGATTTTCTTAAGCCTTCCTGGTAATATCCCTCTCATAATACCTCTTGGTCTTTCTTAATTTACTTGTGTAATAATTTTTTGGTCATTTATTTAGTCTTCCAAGATTATATACTTTTTCTTCTCCTATACCTTTTCCAACATTTGACTCTCCTCTCCTTAGCTTTCTTACAATCATCACTGCACTACCTCTCTCTGGCATGAATAATTCCTATATCAGTGCTTGGCATGCAACAAGTGACTACCTTCCCATATTCCTCATAAAAGATTTCATACACCTCTTGTACAAAATATGTTGCTAAAGAAGGTCATCTAGTCAATAACTGTAAAAAGATAATTACTATTGATATGATCTCCATTTCTGATAGTTCCTATTCATTTCTTCTCAGCTATATATTCTTCTCTCAGGAAGAATATATTTGATAATGTACACCATCAACAACACACAGTGGTTACTTTTTCCAGTTGGTGGCTCATACTCGATTTTGCCAATATCAAACACATTATCTGTGGATACTAGAACGAACAGTAAAGGCTCATCCCCATCCCTGGCCCTTGTATGTTCCAGTATATGTTGTTGTAGGAAATCTCCTAGTACAGAATCTAAGAATATTGTTCCAAGTGAATCCTCCTCATTGTGTGTGTCAATATTAGTCAAATCTATCTCTCTATGAAGAACATCTTCCATAACCCAAATCCTACATTTTCTTTCCCGTGTGATGTTAACACTGATTTTATAAATTCATTTGTACGTATATGACTTTCATCATAAGCCTCTAGCTTTTGTTGATTCCATGGTGAGATATATGCAACAGCTATTATAATCCTCTCTGACCCGGTAATTATGCAAGCAACAAGAAATTCCTTAAACTCACTTTCTATAGCAATGTCTACTTCTTCAACCTGAAACCTTTCATTTACAAGTAATGCTATCCCTCCACCAGTCCTTTCAGAAATTTTAACCCTTGATATTTTGAAGACCTTAGAAAAAATTATGACCTCACTTAACTTAGTATCACTAACTGCTACTATATCTGCCTTTTCAGTCCAGTTCCAATTCCAGCTCCAGTAGAGGTTGGACCTCTCCTCTCTCACTCTGCCAGCAGCCAATAGCAGAAGCCGACTCCACCCAGCAGCCAATAGCAGAAGCCGACTTCATCCAGCAGCTTACCTGGTACAGGGGACACAGAGATCACAGCATACTAACTCCCAACAACAGTCTGGTTCCAGCTCCAGTAGTGATAGGACCTGCATAAGTATCTCTTTCCTCTTTTCCTCCTCTCTCACGAGAGCCAGAAAAAGAAGCAAAGACTGCTTTTGTTTTGTTTTGTGTTCCCGATTTTTGTTTTAGTGAAAACAAGTGACTGTGTGTGTGATATACCCCAAATAATTTTGCCTGCCCTTCTCTCTCTTTTATAAGAGTCGGGAAGAAAAGGAAAATAGAAAGTGTTCAGGTTTCTAATTTGTTTTTATATCTATTTGTGCTAGGTAATTGAAGCCTCTTCCTACCCTTGAAGTGAACTTCGCCTCCTCCACTCCATCCCTGTCTGAGGTGGAAGCTTCCACAAGAAAATATAACCTAAGCATATCTGTTTTCTTTTCTTCCTCTCTCACGAGAGCCAAAGAGAGAAACAGAAAGATTGCCTTGGTTTTTGTTTTGTGCTTTTGTGTTCTTTTGTTTAATTGAACACACATTATTGTGTTTTAGTGAAAACAAGTGACTGTGTGTGTGATATACTCCAAGTAATTTTGCCTGCTCTTCTCTCTCTTTTATAAGAGTTGGGAAGAAAAGGGAAATAGAAAGTGTTCAGGCTTCTAATTGTTTTTATATCTTTGTGATAGGTAGTTGAAGCCTCTTCTTACCAGCAAAGTGAACTTCGCCTACTCCACTCCATCCATGACCTGAGGGGGAAGTTTTCACAAGGAAATATAACCTAAGTATATCTGTTTTCTTATCTTCCTCTCTCACGAGAGCCAAAGAGAGAAACAGAAAGATTGCCTTGTTTTGTTGTTTTTTTGTGCCTTTGTGTTCTTTTGTTTAATTGAACCCACATTATTGTGTCCTGAGCAAAATCTCTGTTTTCACTTCCCTCTCCCACGAGAGTTGGGAAGAAAGATAGAAGACTGTTTAAGTGATTAAGTGTTGTAGTGTTGCAATTAAGTTAAGTGATCCAGCCATAAGGCCCCTATATTGTATTAATCAAAATTGACAAACAGTGCAAATAACATATACCTAGTGAAATCTGTGATATCCATGACTAGTTGCTAGTCATGGCCTCAGCCGCTTCTCCTGCTTCCCCCCCAGAGGGGGGAATGGAACTAGACCCCCCTCAAGAGGGGTGGATGGTTGCTGGAAAGAATAGGCCAAAGACGGCCTCTGGCAGTAGCCATGAGAGTGCTGCTGCCCCAGTTCCCCCCCCCCAGCCCCAAAGACTGATAGAGAGCCCATTTCCAAGTTCAAAGTTGAGGCTCCTTCCACCAAAGAGGCATATGACCTTATCAGAGAGTTGGAAGACCAACTCACCGAGCATGGCTGCAAAATAAAGCCTAATGTACAGGGTGACTTCATTATCCACCCAGCCTCAGCAGAAGCCGCAAAGAAGATCCGCAGCCTAAACTCACCTCACTTAATAGAGATGAACCCTGCACTAAAAATAAGAAAATACATTGTCATTGGCTTCCCTGTTGCTTGGTCAGTTGACCTGCTGACCAAGCAAACGTACATTACGGCTGCCTCACGTTGCTCCTCCAAAATAGAGGGCCAAACCATCCCATCAAAGCAAGTTCTGGTCCACATCTGTGGTCCACCCCCTTCGCAAGTAAACCTCGGCATCTGGGGCAAGTTCTACATAAGAGACTACACCCCAGAACCCCTAAGATGTTTCCGGTGTCAAAGATTTGGGCACCACAGGAATACTTGCCATTTCCCAGAGAGATGTGGAATCTGCAGTGGGAAACACTCCACCGACCGCTGCCTTAACAAATTCAAGGCAAAAGAAGCAACAGTTGCCAAGTGCCCGAACTGCAAAGGGAACCATCACGCCTGGAACAACCGCTGCCCAGAAAGGCTGAAGAGGATTCCTCAAAGAACCCCTCCTTCTGCCCCTGTCACCAATCACACCACCCCCAACTTCACCCCAGCTCCTCCCCCCACCTCCAATCCTTGGCAAATGCCCCCTCCTGCCCCACTCACACAAAAACCTCCCCATCCAAAACCCACCACACTACACCAACCCAGCTCCTAACACACAGATCACACCTCCTACAGCTTCCACCCCTACACCAACTCCATCCACCCCATCACACAACACTCACACTCCTACCATCCCCCGAAACAACACTCACACTCCTATCAACCCCACACGCAACACTCACACCAACACCTCCACCCCACGCAACACTCAAACGCACAATACAGTCACACGCAACACCCAAAACACTCAGACCACACACACACCCACTCACCACACTAGGTCCTGGGACCCTAGACTAAAATCCCATACCCCCATACCTAAACAGCCTATCCAGACACCTTCCTCTGCCTCCTCTTCCAAACAGCAAACCCTCTTCACAGTAAACGAGCTCACCAACCTTCTAATTCAAGCCATACAGGCAGCCGTCCGACTCCTCGATACCAGAGCCACCACCCAAGATGCCTACAATCAAGTCGTCAAAGTAGCCCACTCCGTTGTTGCCAACACCCTCGTCTCCAGAACCCACCAGCAGCCTCAACAACCCACCACTCCTACCACCTCCACCTCCTCAAATCATCAAGATGTCTAATCTCGAGATCCTACACTGGAATGCCCAGGGTCTCAGACACAAGGTTCAACATCTTGAAGGCATAGCCAAGACTGACAACATTGATGTCATCATGGTTCAAGAAACCCTGTGCACAGAGCAATACACTCCAAAAATCTCAGGATGCAATGGATTCTACCAGCACTGGTCTCCAGGGGAGAACAGAGGCAGCGCCACCTTCATCAGGAAAAACCTATTAGCAAAGGAAATAACCTGACCGGTCTACTACGGCGAAGATGTCCACGTCCTCGCTGTTAACATCCAACTTCAAGGCAGCTGCATAGATCTGTACAAAATTTACAGACCACGGGAAGGTAGCTTAGACCTGACTACCCTCTTTGGGCTAGCCAGTCATCGTGACTTGGTAATAGGAGGCGACTTCAACGCGCACCATCCAAGATTCAGGTATGAGCGCCCCTGTGCTGCAGGCAGACACATCATGAGCCTGCTGGATGACCAAGAAGATGTCTCCCTGCTCAACGATCATGAGCCAACACATGACAGAGGTGGAATACTGGACCTCACCTTTGTCTCCAATTCCCTAAAGCAGGACGCCACATGGAAAGTTCATCCCCTGGTCACAAGCGACCACTATGGGATCCATCTCACACTGCCAATTCCTGAAATCTTCCAAATCCCTGCTCCTCCCCCTCGATGGAATTTCAAGAAGGCCGACTGGGGCCGATTCCAGGAGCACCTCAGCAATTGGTTTTCAGCCTACGTACCATCTGAAGACATTGACCAAGCAGAGGCCGAGCTAGTCAATGCCCTGCAAGCTGCAGCAAACTCCTCCATCCCCCTCTGCAAACCACAACACACCACTCATCGGGACAGATGTTACTACTGTGACAGAGTTAAAGAACTCAATCACCGGCTCAACGTCATTCGGAAAATGCACAGGAAACGTCGCACTGAAGACTCCTACCGCACTCTCCAGGCAGTCAAAGAACATGTCCATGAAGAGACTCGCAACATCAAGAGGAAAAAATGGCTAGAGTGGTGTTCCACCCTAGATGCTCACACCTCTGTGGGCCAGATGTGGAGGAGCATTAACTCCTTTGCTAAAGGAAAACCTCCTAAAATCACCCCCAAAGGGATCCTAGCAGGGCAGCAGAAGACCTCGCCATCAAATTCGCGGATAGAGCAAGCTCCAACCAGCTCCCCATCACCACCAGAGCAACACTTCAGGACCTCACCACTGCAAGATGGGAAGAAATAGAAGAGGCCATCAACACTGAAGACGAAACAGATGCTCCATTCTCCCTGACTGAGCTACTAAGAGTAAGCAAAAGCTCTAAGAACACAGCCCCATGTGCCGATAGAATCACATACACAATGATTCAAAAAATGGGGCCCCAAGGGGAGCTTGCTCTACTCTCTCTGATCAATTCGACATACACACGAAGAATCAGACCAGCCTCATGGAACAGAGCAGACATTCAGCCCATCCCAAAACCACAGGACCCTGACAACCCTCGCCCCATCTCCCTCCTAAGCTACCTGAGCAAGACGGCAGAAAAGATGGTACTTAACAGAGTCCGCTGGAAATGCCCACTCTTCCCAGAAAACATGTTTGCCTACCAGCCTGGCTTAGGCACCTCAGAATGCATAGCCTCCATGCTATCATTTATCAACAACAGCTGTGGTTACATTGTTTTTCTAGACCTAGAGAAGGCCTTTGAACTAGCCAATGTGCCGGCAATACTCTCTGCTGTCGTATCCAAGCAGATCAAAGGTAACCTTCTCTCGCGGATCAAGCAGAGTCTACAAAATCGTAGTGCATGAGTCAAAGTAGATGGGCACTACTGCACCTACAAAAACCACGAAAATGGGACCCCCCAAGGTGGAATCCTTAGCCCCTTCCTATTTAATTGTTTCATGGAAAAACTCATGGACATCACACTACCACATGGAGCCAAACTCTTCAACTATGCGGACGACTTTGCCCTTGTCACAATAGGACACAGAAACTCTAACAAGACACAGCGCTGCCTCACCAAGATTCACCAAGCCTCCATCTCCCTTGGAGTCAGAATCAATGCCCGCAAAACCAAGGCCCTTCCCATCCACCAGTGGAGACCTGACACTAATCTGGTCATAGGTAATGAGCCTGTGGACTGGGTTACCAAACACCAATACCTGGGTGTAATCATCGACCAAAGACTAACCTTTGGACCAGAAATTCAACACTTGCGCGACAGGTGCAGCCAGCGACAAACGGTCCTTCGTCGGATGTCGGGCCTCTACGATGGTGCATCATTTAATATCCTCAGAACCTTCTAAGTAAAAGCCATACGCAGCCTCATAGACTATGCTTGTCCCACACTCTGGCTACTAACAGACCAACAGTGGGACAAGATAGAAGTAATTCAAAACAACGCCACACGTACCATGCTAGGAGCCCCCATGTGGACCAAGAGAGAAAACATCCAGATGGAATCGGGACTCATCCCACTCAAACTCAGAGCTCAGCAAAGACTGACTCTCTTTGTGACCAAAAGCACCACTGCCCAACATAAATGCCTAGCTGGCACAAATCTCCATCTAGCCCTCAATCGCCACCCCAACCACCATCCTAGAACCTGGGCAGCCAAGGTCTGCGCTAGCCTGCAAGCACTGCCAGTCAGGGAGAGCATCCTAGCCAAGATACAAGACACACCGCTTCCTGAATACAGATGCCCACCCCCATGGAATGACCAACCACTCGACATAAAGATCGAGCTCCCTGACAACCCCAAAAGCTTGGTAAACCCACTTGTCCTTAAAAACATATATAAGGACAAAATTCAGAGCTGGAGCAGGCCAAACTCTCAAGTCTACTACACTGACGGTTCAGTAAATCAAGAAACTGGAGCCTCAGCCGCCGCCTTCACCACTGAAAACCACGTCCTATCCTGGAGACTGTCAAACTCCTGCTCATCGCTCCAGACTGAGCTTGTTGCCATAGCCAACGCCCTCGACTTTTTCATCCAGCAAGGAGCTGACCATGCCCTAATTCTCTCTGACCCCAAAGGCGCCTTACAGGCCATCAAGAAGCCACACCTCAGAGACAATGTACGCATCATCACCACCATCCTCAGCCACTACCACAGGACAACCAGCCTTGGAAAAGCCATCACTCTTGCCTGGATTCCCAGCCATGTCGGCATCAAGGGAAATGAGGAAGCCGATCAAGCCGCCAAACAAGCCACTCTCAGAGCAGAAATCCAGATATCTCTGTCTCCTGGAATGCAACAGATAAAAAATAAAGCCACCAAGTCACTCCTTAACACCTTAATAACTAAACACAACCTGTGCACAGACAATGGCTCCCCCTCCACCTGGTGGTACAAAGCCACCACTGATCTTCGGCGTATCACCCTGCCTAAGAGCTTTCTACGAAGCACTGAGCTCAATGTGTACCGTCTGAGACTCGGGCACAAGTGCACCTGACAAATAGTCCAGGATATCATCAGGGAATGCACCTTTTGCCAGGTAGCCTCACCACATCCACTGCTACATTGCATCCTGGAATGTAATTCTTTTTCAGAAATACGACGAAAAACTGGTGCCCCCGCAACATCTAGCGAAGACCCAAATGCCCTTCATGTTGCTAGCTCCATCATCAGACTAGCAACAAATAACCACATGAACAGTCTACTAAATATTATCAGACAATACCCTCCACCAAGATAGCCATGCAATAACTCTCTCTCACCCCAAAACAGGAAATCATTTAAATTGTTTGATGTAAACTAATAATTCACAACTGAATACTTATGCTCTCCGTTATCTTTACAGTTTTGCACAATCTCACCTGCGGGCCAATTAGGAAAGTCCGATCACCAACAATAACAAGATTTCACCCCACCTCCTCACCAACAGGAAAGCCCATTCGCCCGCAAGAGCGAATACCACGTACACTCCAAAAAAATCTCACCCCACCTGCGGGCCACAAGTGGAAGGTCCGCTAACCCTAAAGGGTGAACATCCAAGAACAAAACAAATCTGCCTTAGTATTGTGAATCTTATCCTTTATTTTACTGTATTTCTAGCCACCTCATCAGCATTTGTGTACAACAATCTTAATGGGGCTAAATTCCCTGCTCTCCTATCATTATCCTCTTTATCACCCCTTATCCTGGAAGAACTCTGAAAGAAAAAATGTTCATATCATGTTCATTTCTTCCCTTTTTGAACCCTGTAGCTTCTTGCAAAAAGCTTATGACCCTTCCTATCTCTTCCTATGTTTTGTATGGTTTAATGATAATTCTCTACATGTGTCCCTTTTCTCAAAGGTTATTTTCATTATTTTTGCCTTTTCTTCCTTAGAGTGTTTACCAATTCAGTGAAGCCTTACAATATTATCTGAATAATATCTTACTTCAAGCTTCCTTATCAGGTCTAAAACTCTACTTTTATTATGTTCAAGCCTGCCCGGTCATATTGAATCCTGGGATTCCATAATGCCATAGATTATTGCAGACATCCCTTTATGAAGTGCCTGTTTGATCAGTGGATTAGCACTTTCAATCACAACATCTTTCATTAGTTCTATTACTGTCTCTTTGAAGTTAACAGAATGTATATTTTCCGGTATCACCTCCCTCACTGGTTCTTTTAAAGCCACATTTTTCTTCAATGCATCTGCAAATGACCTTGTAATGCTATCATATTCCGTATTTAGCTTCTGGATATCTTGTATAAACTGCTCGATGCTTTCCTTTGTTTTGACATTCTAAGCTGCAATATCGTCTCTTTCAGAAGAGACCAGTGAACTAATATATAATGAATTTAGGCTGTCACTCGTCTATTTATTGTTATCATCGTGTTTAGAAATCCTGACCTCTGGTTCTTTCTTCTCCCCTTCCAGCTTTTATATTCATTTTTCCAATAAATGATGGAAAGTCATATTTCCCCCAGTTTCTCCTTATAACTGAGATTGCATATTTCTGGAACCAGCTTTGTGGTAAATCTTTGAACTTTTTTTAGCTTTTTCAAGTGCAGATACCAAAAGGGGGCTGCATATTCAAGCTTTGACCTCGAATAAGTTACATAAATATTTCTGAACATTTCCTTATCCATGTATCTGAAGGCTACTCTTACATTTGCTAAAAGAGCATATGGTGCCCTTAATATGCCATTTATATGCATTTTTATTTTGGATAAATCTGCCAATACGTTTACTCATAGATCTCTCTCAATTCCATATACTGAAGTTCTGCACTTGCTATTGAGTATCTATGCTTGAGCGTTACTGCTCATGTAGCCATTCTCATTACCTTACATTGAGAAGAATTAAATTTTATTAGCCAATTTTCCGACCACACATGCAGACTATTCAAGTCTTCCTGAAGTTCTCTACTATTGTTCTCGTCTCTTACTTTCTTAACAATCTTTACATTATTTGCAAACATATTCAAGAATGAATTTACAGACTATGGTGGGTCATATACATACACAAGCAAAGAATGTGGTACTAAAACTGAGCCCTGTGAAACCCCACTATTAAATCTTCTTCATTTAGACTCTGGGTGTCTTACTCAAGTCCTCTGTTCCCTTTCTTCTAAGTAAGCTTATATTCATTCCAAGAAATTTCCACCTATTCTCGTCATTACTTGCAGCTTCCTAATAAAATTCCTATGTGGGACCATATCAATTGCTCTCATTAAACCTAGGAATATGCAATCCACCCAGCCCTCTCTTTCCTGTAAGATTTGGCTTACTTTATCATAAACTTCTAATTAGTTTTTTACTGTAGATCTGTCTTCTCTGAAGCCATGTTGTCTTACTGACAAAAAGTTGTGCCACCAATATTGGTTTAGCACATTTCTTTTAGATGTAAGGGGATATATCATCAGGACCTATAGCTTTACAGGCATCTAACTCCAACAATGCTTTGCATACCTTTGTGGCTGAAAAGATGATGTTCACTAATACCTGCCCATGATCTCATATCTCTGCAATTTAATGGGATGGGGTATTTTCTACTGTAAATACTTAGATCTCTTTATCCATCTCAGCGGTCCTTCCATCCACATCTTTAACATTAAAGCTTGTTCTCTGACCTTCACTTTTCCTCTGATAAACCTGTGAAAACGTTTGGGCTTTTCTTTAGCCTTCCTTCTAGAATCTCTTTCATAATCTCTCTCTACTTTTTTTTTTTTTTTTTTTTTTTAGGTAATCATATTCTGCTCTTTTATAAGTCTGTCAGTTATTTATGTTTTTTCTCCTTCTATACCTTTTCCAGCATTTGTCTCCTCACTCCTTACTCTCTTACACTTATCATTGAACCATTTCTCTCTGGCATAAATAAATCTAATTTTGTCTGAAGGTATGCTAATTCTCTACCAGTCCTCTCAAATCTTTCCACCTTTATCTTCTGAAACTTTTAGAAAAAAAATGTACCATAGCTTATGTCCTCACATTACTTAATCTCTGACTTCACTACTATATCTGCTTTACTGCTGTGAATTTTATCCTTTAATTTTACTATCTTACTAGATACTTCATCAGCATTTATGTACATCAATCTTGATAAGACTGCATCCCCTGATCTGCTAGTATTATCTCCTTTTTCTCCTCTCTGACTGGAAGAACTCTGAAGCAAATATTTTTCTTATCCTCATTTAACTTTCTAGCTTCTTTAAACAAGCTTTTGATTCTTTCCATCTCTTCCTGTGTTCTATATGGTCTAATGAACACTGTTTTCAATTCTTGAAGGTCTTTTAGATATTTTACCTTAATTATTAATTCTCTTCATGTGTCCCCTCTCTCAAAGGATACTGTAATTATTCTTGTCTTTGTCTATCTACATTATATACCAATTTGTTGAATGCTTACAATATTCTCTGGACCACATACTACTCCAAGTTCCTGAAGAATTTAAAACAATTGTCATAAAGGGAAATACGGAATAGTTCTTATTCAGTGATGTAGTTAATTATTCGAAGTGTTTAATCATATTTCCCAGTGAAACAATGATTGATCAACTAATTTCCCAATTCGAGAGTCTGGATGTGCAATGGTACTTTCAAAGTTGTACCTAAATTGTTTTATCAATTATATACAATCCATGTTATTAGGGAAAACTTACTGTTTGCAAGTGTATATATTTTGATGCCTGATAAAACTCAATTAACATATGAGAAAGCATTTAAAATTCCGAATGACAGGCGTTCAGATGGTAACCCTGAAAACGTATTGTTAGATTTCGAAAAATCTGCTATTAATGCTTTCATAGAAGTATTTCCTAATGCAAACGTAAACGGATGCTTCTTTCATTTTTCCCAGTCAGCATGGAGAGAGATTCAGAATATTGGATAGACAAGTAGCTATGTATCTGATGCTAACTGCCGTCTTTATTGCAAGATGCTTGCTGCCTTGGCGTTCCTTTATCATGATCAGGTGACAGATGCAGATGAAGAGCTGAATGAAGAACTCGATGGCTTCAAGCATTGTTTCACTGGGATATATGATTAAACGCTTCGAATAATTAACTACATCACTTAATAAGAACTATTCCGTATTTCCCTTTATAACAACTGTTTTATATTCTTCAGGAAGTATTATTTCATCAACTGACGTAGGGTCAAGAAGGTACCCTTCACTTTTACAGCAGTTTCGAAATACTTTTTTTTTATGGGAATATCGTCATTATTTCGTCGTCTAGCTTATTTCAGATCTGATAAGGAAACTTGGAGTAGTATGTGGTCCAGAGAATATTATAAGTATTCAACATATTGGAAAATATTGTAGATAGACAAAGACAAGAATAATGACAGTAACCTTTGAGAGAGAGGACACATGAAGAGACTTAATGATGAGGGTAAAATACCTAAATGACCTTCAAGAATTAAAATCAGTGTTCATAAGACCATATAGAACACAGGAAGAGATGGAAAGGATCAGAAGCTTGCTTAAAGAAGCTAGAAGGCTATATGAGGAAAAGAAAAATATTTGCTTCAGAGTTCTTACAGTTAGAGAGGAAAAGAAAGGAGGCAATGCTAGCAGATCAGGGGATGCAGTCTTATTAAGAATTATGTACATACATGCTGATGAAGTATATAGTAAGATAGTAAAATTAAAGGATAAAATTAACAACAGTAAAGTAGATATAGTAGTGAAGTCAGAGATTAAGAAAAGTGAGGACAGAAGCTATGGTACATTTTTTTCTAAAAGTTTCAGAAGATAAAGATGGAAACATTTGAGAGGACTGGTAGAGGGATAGCATACCTTCAACCAAAATTGAAGTTATATATGCCAGAGAGAAATGGTTCAATGATAAGTGTAAGAGAGTAAGGAGTGAGGAGACAAATGCTGGAAAAGGCATAGAAGGAGAAAAAACATAAATAACTGGCAGACTTATAAAAGAGCAGGATATTTTTACCTAAAAAAAAAAGAAAAAAAATAAATAGAAAAAAAAATAAATAAATAAAGGAGAGAGGGATTATGATAGGCATTCTAAAAGGAAGGCTAAAGAAAAGCCCAAACGTGTACATAGCTTTATCAGGAAAAGTGAAGGTCAGAGAACAAGCTTTAATGTTACAGTTGTGGATGGAAGCATCACTGAGATGGATAAAGAGATCTGTGGAGTAATGATCAAGGAGTGTCTGTCAGTATTTACAGCAGAAAATACCCCATCCCCTTAAATTGCAGAGATATGAGATCATGGGCAGGTATTAGTAAACATCATCTTTTCAGCCACAAAGGTATGCAAAGCATTGATGGAGTTAGATGCCTGTAAAGCTACAGGCCCTGATGATATATCCCCTTAAATCTTAAGAAATGTGCTAAGCCAATATTAGTGGCACAACTTTTTGTCAGTAAGACAACATGGCTTCAGAGAAGACAGATCTACAGTAACAAACTTATTAGAAGTTTATGATAAAGTAAGCCAAATCTTACAGGAAAGAGAGGGCTGGGTGGATTGCATATTCCTAGTTTTCTGAAAGCAATTGATATGGTCCCACATAGGAATTTTATTAGGAAGCTGCAAGTAATGACGAGAATAGGTGGAAATTTCTTGGAATGAATATAAGCTTACTTAGAAGAAAGGGAACAGAGGACTTGAGTAAGACACCTAGAGTCTAAATGCAGAAGGGTTAATAGTGGGGTTTCACAGGACTCAGTTTTAGTACCACATTCTTTGCTTGTGTATGTATATGACCCACCATAGTCTGTAAATTCATTCTTGAATATGTTTGCAAATGATATAAAGTTTGTGAAGAAAATAAGAGACGAGAACAATAGTAGAGAACTTCAGGAAAACTTCAATAGTCTGCATGTGTGGTAAGAAATTTGGCTAATAAAATTTAATTCTTCTCAATGTAAGGTAATGAGTATGGCTACAAGAGCAGTAACGCTCAAGCATAGATACTCAATAGCAAGTGCAGAACTTCAATATATGGAATTGAGAGAGATCTATGAGTAAACGTATTGGCAGATTTATCTAATATAAAAATGCATATAAATGGCATATTAAGGGCACCATATGCTCTTTTAGCAAATGTAAGAGTAGCCTTCAGATACATGGATAAGGAAATGTTCAGAAATAATTATGTAACTTATTCGAGGTCAAAGCTTGAATATGCAGCCCCCTTTTGGTATCTGCACTTGAAAAAGCTAAAAAAAGTTCAAAGATTTGCCACAAAGCTGGTTCCAGAAATATGCAATCTCAGTTATAAGGAGAAACTGGGGGAAATATGACTTCCCATCACTTATTGGAAAAATGAATATAAAAGCTGGAAGGGGAGAAGAAAGAACCAGAGGTCAGGATTTCTAAACACGATGATAACAATAAATAGACGAGTGACAGCCTAAATTCATTATATATTAGTTCACTGCCCTCTTCTGCAAGAGACGAGATTGCAGCTTAGATTGTCAAGGCAAAGGAAAGCATCGAGCAGTTTATACAAGATATCCAGAAGCTAAATACGGAATATGATAGCATTACAAGGTCTTTTGCAGATGCAGTGAAGAAAAATGTGGCTTTAAAAGAACCAGTGAGGGAGGTGATACCGGAAAATATACATTCTGTTAACTTCAAAGAGACAGTAATAGAACTAATGAAAGACGTTGTGATTGGAAGTGCTAATCCACTGATCAAACAGTCACTTCATAAAGGGATGTCTGCAATAATCTCTGGCATTATGGAATCCCAGGATTGAATATGACCGGGCAGGCTTGAACATGATAAAAGTAGAGTTTTAGACCTGATAAGGAAGCTTGAAGTAAGATATTATTCAGATAATATTGTAAGGCTTCACTGAATTGGTAAACACTCTAAGGAAGAAAAGGCAAAAATAATGAAAATAACCTTTGAGAAAAGGGACACATGTAGAGAATTATCATTAAACCATACAAAACATAGGAAGAGATAGAAAGGGTCATAAGCTTTTTGCAAGAAGCTACAGGGTTCAAAAAGGGAAGAAATGAACATGATATGAACATTTTTTCTTTCAGAGTTCTTCCAGGCAAAGGGGTGATAAAGAGGATAATGATAGGAGAGCAGGGAATTTAGCCCCATTAAGATTGTTATACACAAATGCTGATGAGGTGGCTGGAAATACAGTGAAATAAAGGATAAGATTCACAATACTAAGGCAGATATAGTAGCAGTTACAGATACTAAGTTAAGTGAGGTCATAATTTTTTCTAAGGTCTTCAAAATATCAAGGGTTAAAAGATCTGAAAATACTGGTGGAGGGATAGCATTACTTGTAAGTGAAAGGTTTCAGGTTGAAGAAGTAGACATTGCTATAGAAAGTGAGTTTAAGGAATTTCTTGTTGCTTTCATAAATACCGGGTCAGAGAGGATTATAATAGCTGTTGTATATATCTCACCATGGAATCAACAAAAGCTAGACGATTACGATGAAAGTCATATACGTACAAATGAATTTATAAAATCAGTGTTAACATCACACAGGAGAGAAAATGTAGGATTTTGGTTTTGGAAGATGTTCTTCATAGAGAGATAGATTTGACTAATATTGACACACACAATGAGGAGGATTCACTTGGAACAATATTCTTAGATTCTGTACTAGGAGATTTCCTACACCAACATATACTGGAACATACAATTTCCAGGGATGGGGATGAGAATCACTGCTCGTTCTAGTATTCACAGATAATGTGTTTGATATTGGCAAAATCGAGTATGAGCCACCAACTGGAAAAAGTAACCACTGTGTTTTGTTGATGGAGTACATTATCGAATATATTCTTCCTGAGAGAAGAATATATAGCTGAGAAGAAATGAATAGGAACTATCTGAAATGGAGATCATATCAATATTAATTATCTTTTTACAGTTATTGACCAGAAGACCTTCTTTAGCAACATATTTGTACAAGAAGTGTATGAAATCTTTTATGAGGAATATAGGAAGGTAGTCACTTGTTGCATGCCATGCACTGATATAGGAATTATTCATGCCAGAGAGAAGTAGTGCAGTGATGATTGTAAGAAAGCTAAGGAGAGGAGAGTCAAATGTTGGAAAAGGTATAGGAGGAGAAAAAGTATATAATCTTGGAAGACTAAATAAATGAGCAAAAAATTATTACACAAGTAAATTAACAAAGTCCGAGAGGTATTATGAGAGGGATATTACCAGGAAGGCTTAAGAAATTCCCAAACTTTTCCATGGCTTTGTCAGAGAAAAATTAAAGGTCAAAGAACAAGTTTCAAAGTTAAAGAGAGCAGATGGAAGCATTACTGAGACAGATGAAGAGATCTGTGAAGAAATGAACAGGGACTTTCAATCAGATTTTACAGTAGAAATACTTCTCCCACACTCAGATTGCAGTGATAAGAAATCAGGGTTGGTATAAAAGAACACCGTTTTTTTTTCCAGCAACGCAGTTATGCAAAGCGTGGATGGAGTTAGATGCCCATAAAACTACTGGTCCTGATGAAGCTGTGGAAAAGTTTGGGATTTTCTTTAGTCTTCCTGGTGATGTCCCTTTCATAGTCTCTCTCTGCATCTCTGCTTTTACTAAGACAATCATTTCTTGCTCTTTTATAAGTCTTCTAGGCATTTATGTTTTTTCTCCATCTATACCTTTTCCAGAATTTGTCTCTCCACTCCTTAACCCTTTTGCACTCATTATTGAACCATTTCTCTTTGGCATGAATTACACCTACTTTGGTGACAGGTATGCAGCAATCTACTATCTTCCCATATTTTTCACAAAAGATGTCGTACATTTCTTGTATAGATTTGTAGTTAACTGCAAGAAGGTCATTCATTTTAATGTAATCTCCTTTTGGATAGTTCCTCCTCATGTCCTCCGTGCCTCTACTCTCAGGCTGAACATCTTCAATGATATACTCCATCAACAACGCACAGTGGTCACTCTCTCCAATTGGTGGTTCATACTCAAATTTTTTGCAATATCCAACACATTATCTTTGAATACTAGATCAAGTAACGATGGCTCATCCTCACCCCTGACTCTCGTTGGTTCCAGTACATGTTGGTGTAGGAAATTCCCTTGTAAGCAATCTAGGAATCTTGCCCCAAATGAGTCCTCACCACAGTGTGGGTCAGGACTTATCAAATCTATCTCTCTATTATTAAAATCTTTGTTTATATACTAGTCTGCAAATTCCTTTTTGAAAGTTTGCAGTGACACAAAAATCATGACAAAAGTAAAAGATGATAAGTAATGGTAATGAACCTAATGAAAACCTTAAAATTTCGTATCTGAGGTCGGAAAAGTGATTAGGGAAGCTCAATACTTCGAAGTGAAAAAAACAAAAATGGGTAAGAGTACAAGAGTAACCAAGCTTAGATATTCACTAAAAGAGGAGCTTAAAGAGTCTGGGAGCGAGAAAAATCTAAAAGTGGAAGTTTATGTTTATTGGTCTGCATTAGGTACGGAAATATGTCTTTAGGACAATTGCCCCATAGGACAACTGCCCCTTGGACGGTAGTCCCAAATCTTAATACAAAAACAATCAGTCACACCTTGATATTATCAGAGTAAGATGTTCTATATATTCAAGAAATGATGAGTCATAACAAATTAACTGTGAGGAATTTATAATTTCATACTTGATTAGGTTAGGTTTGGTCAAGTTAGATTTGGTAATTTGTTTTCTTTGAGTGTGACACCGGAACAGACAAGATAACTGCCTCATGAATAAAGGCCCGAAAATCATTAAGACGAAGGAAAACAAAAGGTTACGGACAAGGCAGAGATGAGTTAATGATATAAAGGAAAAGAGCAGACTAAAAGAATAGTCAAAGTACTGAGGACCTAGAGATATGGCAGGATTAGGCCCTGAGATGACGATAGATCCGTATTTTAAAGGAAGTTAAGTTATGAGAATTAGGAAAGACAGAACAAACAAACAAACAAACTTTATTTCCATTTCAATACAATGGGTATTCGTCAGCCAGGGCAAGCCCCAACCCCCCACTGTGGTGTCCAAACACAGCAGTTCCTGCCAGTAAACAGCTTAAACTCTCGGTCTTGGACGGGAACCGATCTTTCGACCTCGTGAATGCGAAGCCAGCGCGTTACCACTGTACTAGCCAGAAGGAGGAAGAGAGTTCCAGAGTCTGGAGGTAGATGGGAAGAAGCAGTCGCTGCACTGACCAATCCACAAGCTACAAATTTCCACACATTACCTGTGAGATGAGATAGATTGGTGAGTGTTATGCCAGCCTAAGCAGTGGGGGAGGCATGCAACTCGCCAATTCAACAGAACAGCAATGGATCTAGTAGCGATAGAAAAGAGAAAGGATTGATATCTTATGGCAATGATGAAGGGAATCCAGATTAGAAGTAAAAGAAGAGTCATTAATGAGTCTGACTGCCTAAGATTCAACCCTATCAAGAAGATAATTATAAGAGGAAGCACCCCAGATGTGCAAACAGTATTCTCAGAAGGGGGGGGGGTTAAGGCCTTTGTAGATCTTAAGTAACTGTAAAGAGTTAAAGTAATGACGAAAATGAAACAAAACCCCTCAATTTTTTTGAATGCAGATTTATAAATTTGAATTACGTGATTCCTCCAAGACAAGTTAATGGCTATATGGATTCCTAATATGCCGATAAAATTAAGAAGGTATATATCTTTAGCTTCGAAGAAGAAGAGTCCGTAAATTCATTCATGAATATGATTGCAGGAGATGCAAAGATGTGAAGAAAGAAAGAGACGAGAACAATGGTAGAGAACTTAAGGAAGACTGAAATAGTCTGCATGAGTGGTCAGAAAAGTGGCTAATGAAATTCAGTGATCCTAAATGTAATGTAATGAGAAAGGGTACAAGTGTGAGAAGGCCCAAGCTTAAATACTCAATTACAGGACCAGAACTTCAAGAGACAGAGAATGAGAGAGATCTTGGAGTAAACATACTGGCAGATTTGTCTCCAGAAATGCATATAAATAGTATAGTAAGAGCAGCATATGCTTTCTCAGCAAATGTAGGGGTAGCCTTCAGGCAAATGGACAGAGAAATGTTCAGAAATATTTAAATAACCTAAGTGAGGCCAAAACTTGAATATGCAGCCCCCTTTTGGAATCCACACTTGTAAAAGCACATAGTTAAGCTGGAAAAAGCTCAAACACATGCCATGAAACAGGTGGCAGAAATACAGTCTCAGTTATGAAGACAGGCTGAGGGAATTAGACTTACCATTACTCAAAGCTAGAAGAATGAGGGGGGATGTGGTGACAGGTTTTAAATTCCTACATGGTTATGATAGAGTAGATAAGGATCAATATTTTGATATGGCTGGCACTAGAACTAGATGTTATAGTTTGAAGCTTTGGAAAAGAACTTCTTTGCAAGATGTAAGGAAGTTTTTTTTAGTGTAAGAGTATTTGATGATTGGAATTCACTCAGCGAGGAGGTAGTTAATGCTAACGCAATCCATAGTTGTAAAGACAAAGTATGATAAGTATCATTAAGTATAAAAATGGAATCGACCAATGGACGGTAAGTTACTAGCATTAGGCTCTTTCCCATAAGAACAATTAGGTAATTGCAATTAAGTAATTACACACAGGTTAGAGAAGAGTTGCCAGAGGCGAAGCCATCACATTACCTAATTTTTTTTAGTAAACTAAAGAGAACGCTTACAGCCTTATATCTGATCCTGTGATTCCATTTCTTGTTAAAAATCAATATCAGTCCCATTTAGATTAACCTGATAGTCACTTTGTTATACGAAATAAATGAATAAATAAATAGATGAATACAAAAAATACACCGGTCAATAGCGATGAGTTAAGTTGCCAAGTAGCATAGTTGTCTTATTTTTTGTTTTTACTCTGTTCTCTTATTATTGTTTGTTTGTTTGTTTGTTCAGGTTTTACATTACAGATTCCCTTTTCAACCAAGGGCTAGGACGCTTGCCTTCTTGTGAAGGACTTGTTTTGGCAGATGTAATTGTTACCCTGAGTGCATGCCCTTGCTAACATCAGACCATGACGGGGAGCGAACCCTCGACCTGACGCCTCAGGGTCGTGGATGCTACCGTTTGAGCCACGGTGACTACTTCTCTTTTATTATTATTCTTGTTTAAATTGAGTTAGATATTAATTCTGAGCCTTTGATAACATACCTTGGTTAAAAGTTGATTAATCTTTTCTCATCTGAAATGACTGGTTTAGCAGAAGCAGGTGTCAATGCACCAAGTTTGTGTCACCTTAGTTGCAGATTTGAGTTTGCCTTCATGTGGGATTTTGCTTTGTAATTTTTCCTCTCTAATTACCAAAGTCAAATTTTAAGTTATGATGTGTGTTACCAGAAAAGAGATGAACTAAGTAAGTAAATTAGATAGCACTTTTGTGTGAAGTTAAATACAAAAATTTCTCTCTCTTTTTCTCTCTCTATATATTCTGTGAACGGCAAAACATCAAAATGAGTCCATCTCTGTGCCCAACCCCCTAATCCTATGGTTGGTTAGGGGTGGTAGTGGATCTCCAGGACTTTTAGGAGGAGGAGTAGTCCTTAGAAACCTGAGACAAAAGGTCAAGGACCTTGAGACCCTTGTAATAAACCTGGATGACAAAATTTGGAATATAGATAGAGGAATGAAAGAATATGAAAAGGTCTTTGGAGGAAGCAAATAAGGCACAAGGGCAAGAGAGAAAAGAACTAGAAAAACGAATAAAGAAGCTCGAAAGGAAAAAGAGTGAACTAGAAACGAAAAATCTCTAAACAAGAAGATAACAACAAATAGTTGAATGACAACCTAAATTAATTATATGTTAGTTCTCTACTCTCTTCTGAGAGAGACGGGGTTTCAGCTTGGAATGTAAATATAAAGGAAGACATCGAACAGTCTAGAAAAGAGTTTCAGGAGCTGAATACAGAGCATGATGCTATGAAAACATCCTTTGCAGATGCCGTAAAAGGGAATGTGGCAGTAAAAGCTCCTGTGAGGGTGGTGGCACTGGAAAACGTACAAACGGTGGACTATAAAGGAACAGTCTTGTGACTGAAACAGCTTCTCACCATAAAACAATTGCTTTATTCTACACAATACAACACCATAATCAACAATCTACAAGCAAAAGAATAAAAATTACCTTAACGTCTAATGTAACATACAAAACATAATAATACAGCATATATAATAAGAGCAAAATAGTGATAGAGTATATAAATATACAACATTCTCCTCTGTCATATAATTTTACCATCCGTAGCATTGGGGAGCATGTCTTTCCCGTTGAACAAGACGAAGTGGATTTTGCACCAAACCAAACTGCTCAGAGGGCTACCTCTTTGAGATACTGAGGCTTTGTCCTCCAGGGAAGGTGAAAGCTTTGAACTAGATTGATCATGTTCCTCTCCAGTGACTGGCTCAAGTTCAGATAATTGAAGTTTAGGCTCAGGTGCTTGAATAGAAGATCCCTTTACTTCAGTAGTTGGCACAGAGCCAAGTCTCAAAGAGATACAGTTGACTCACGACCATCACTATGTATTATATGTGCATATGTTGGATTTGCCTAGATTAACTCCACTTATTTAACAAAGGGATCATCCCTAGAACGCTTCACAAAATGATGCAAAAACAGTGGTTCTGGATTCAACAACCAAGGAAGAGGAACCCCCATAGATGAACGTTGTGGAAATGTGAAAAGCCTTTCATGAGGGTCTGAGATTGTAGCTGTTGAATGAAGTGATCTAATACAGTGCAGAGCCTGAGGCAGCACCACCTTCCAGTGTGATTAATGAGACTGCGGGACCTTAGAGCCAGGTAGATTGCTTTCCAAATACTCCTGTTGTATATTCCAAACTGTGCATTCCCCTCAGAGATAAGGGGATTGTTGTTTGTGGAAACATTTTGCAGGAGGAGATATTCCTGTACTTCCCAAGATATGAGACCTAAGCCTCAGTCAGAGTGAATAAAATGTGGAGCTGCACAAACAGAAAAAATTGCTTCTAGACAATGAATTACATTCTTGGAAAATGTATCCTTACATGGTAATTCAAATGGCAACTGTGAAAACTCATCCACTGCAACAAATAGATACTTTTTTGTCTGTGAAGGTAGAGGCCATTTAAAATCAACACTTTTATGTTTTAATGCCTGTGTAGCATTAATGAGTTTCCCAATAGACATAGAAACAAACTGTGGTTTAAGTTCAGTAAATGCACTACATGCAGAATATGCTTCCTTTACTTCTTCTGTTGGGAATGGCAAGTTCTACGATCGCACATAATGAAGAATGTGAGTAACTCCTTTATGGCATAAATCATCATGTAATATCATGAGAGATGGTGAAAAACTGGCATTGCAGCATGAACGACTTAGAGTATCAGCAACAACATTTCAGCGTCCTTGACAATAACGAATATTATAGCAAAAATTGGCCAACTCTAACTGCCAGCCTTGGATTTTATCATTTCTATTCTTTGATCACTTACAATTGTCCAGCAAAAATGCAACTGATCTCTGGTCAGTCACGATGGTAAAGTGTTCACCAGACAAAAATTGAGACCATTTTCTTATAGCCTCAATCACTGCTGTAGCTTTTTTTTCAACCGATGGATAATATAATTCATGCCCATTAAAAGTTCGAGACATGACTGCTACTGGTCATCCTAACTGATTTAACGTAGCTGAAACATCAACATTCGTGGCATCACATTTCACGACAAAAGGCTAGGAATTGTCAGGACAATGTAAAGCAGAATTCATGAGCAGTTGCTTCAAACTGCTACATGCTTTACAAGCCTCAGAAGTCAGAAAATTTTTGCCTTAATTAAGGGCTGAGCATAATATGCAAACTTGCCTAATACTCCCTTTAAAGCATTCATATTTATAGGTGGTTCAAGATCAAGAGGTGGCTGCATCCTAGTTTTATCTGGTCAAATCAACCCTGCACTGATATCATAACCAAGAACAGAAATATTACTAACTGACAGTATAGATTTTGATTCTTTTAAATCAAGACATATTCTCTTAGGAGCAGCTAAAATCTTTTCACACATTCATCATGTTCAGCTTGGTCTCTCCCTGCGACAGTGATATTATTCGGGTATGGTAATGTATTTTGGAGGTTCTCCTCATTAACATATTAGTTATACCGAAGATCAAACATGTGAATTGAAATAGGCATCCATTAGCCTCAAAAGCTGTGTACAGTTTGTCATCCTCTCAAAAAGGCACCTGATAATACACACTTTTCAAGTCAAATGTTGAGAAAATTCTGTATTATGCTAAATTATTAACTAGAGATTCGATCTTGGACTAAGGATATGTATCAAGGTCAGTATTGGAATAATCTACACACATACGTTTCTAATGGTTATCAAGTTCATCTTTCACAACAACTCCATGAGCTCACCAAGGAGACAAGCTAGGCTCAATAATACCTTCTGCAAACAAATGCTCAACTTCTTGAGCTATAAATTGCTGATCAGTAGCACTGTATTTACGAGATTTAATCACAATTGGCTTACCATTTGCCTTCATATTAGCATATAGAAGTGGTTTGGAAAGATTTTCTACAGCCATGCTACAAAAATTGACTACTGGGCCATTAATCAGTAGCTCCGGTTTTGTCCCACCATACAGGATAGTAACAGCAGCATGCTGTTTTTTGGAAATCCAAGCCCAAGATGATATCACCACACAGCTCCTTGATTGCCTCTAAGCAAGTTCTCTTATACTGCTTGTCATTTGTAATTATAACTTTGCGACATATACCACTAACTGGAGCACGATTAGATGCCATTACTAAGGTAATACTTTGGGAATTGAGTTTTATATGCAACTTCAGTCTCAATGCTAAATTGTAATTTATAAAGCTATCTGAACATTTTTAGTCAATCAGTGCTGTTGCATTAAGGTTATTAATTAAAACAGAAACAATAGAATTTGATAAGCAGTCAGGTTCAGCAGCAGAAATTGCACACAACTCCCCATGGCCAGTTACATCCACAATTTTCCACTTATGGTTTGAATGACATACCTTAGCCCAGTGACCTGTCTTGCCACAGGATGTACACTCACAGGTTCGAGAAGGACATTTAGAACGAGTATGTAGAACCCCCACAAAACCAACATTGTTTCTTTGTGGTAGCAGCATTAGCTGATTCTGTACTTGAAGGACCAACAGTGTTGTTTACAAATGGCAGTTGTCATATTTCATTGCAGGCAAATCATCAGTAGTAAAGCAGAAATAAATTGGGTGGCCACTGCTTGAGCATACTGCTCAGAATTATGCTCAGCAAGCTCAAGTGCCCTTGCATTCCCTTAGGCCTGGCTCAAACTTAGTTCCTGGTTTTCAAGTAACTGCTGACTCACCATGCCAGATTGAAGACCATTTATGAAGGCATCTCGAACCAGGTCCTCACGGTAGTGCTCACCAGTAACAGCTGTAAATTGGCAGTTCTTGCTAAGTTTATGTGCTTGTTGTAAAAATTTATTGATGTTCTCTGTCTGCTATTGGCTTCTTCTGACCAACAGATGATGTGCAAAAATAACATTGTTCTTTTTTATAAACAGTTTATCCAGGATTCCAAAAGCTGCATCAAAAGTTACATAATCAGCAATATGTTCGTACATGGATGCAGAGACATATATTGTTAGACAGCGCAGTTTGTCAGATGCATTGGCTCCACACTCCTCAATGAAGTTGATAAAAGTTTTTTCCAGTGCTTGTATTCCTTCTCAGCATCTGATGCACTAGGATCAATGTTGAGCTTATTTGGATGCAGAAAATCATCCATTATGATTGTTTAAGAATGAATTCGTGTAAGTGAAACAGATTATCACCATAAAACAATGGCTTTGTTCTATAACAAAGTCACGCCATAATCAACAATTGGCATGCAAAAAAATAACAAATAACTCTTCGTCTAATGTAGCATACAAAACATAAGAATACAGCATATCTAATAAGAGCGTAATTGTAATAGAGTTTATAAACATACAACAAGCAGTAATAGAAAATATGAAAGATGTTGTGATGGAAAAAGCTAATCCACTGATTAAACAGGCACTTGATAAAGAGAGGATAGAGATAATCTCAGGCATAATTGAATCACAGGAGTCAACATTGCAGGAGAGACTTGAAGAATATAGAGCTAGGGTTTTAAACCTGATAAGGAAGTTTGGAGTAGTATGTGGTCTCAAGAATATTGTAAGCATTCACCAACTTGGTAAATTTTCTAGGAAGGGAAAGGCAGGACCAATGAAAGTAACCTTTGAGAGAGAGGACACATGTAGAGAAATCTTGATGAGAAATAAAACTAATTGACCTTCAAGAATTGAAAACTGTTCAATAAACCATACAGAACACAGGAAGAAATGGAAAGGATCAAAAACTTGTTTCAAGTGGCTAGAAGGTTAAATGAGGGAAGAAATGAAGAAGAGAAGAAAAAAATTTATTTCAGTGTTCTTCCAGACAAAGGGGAGATAAAGAAGATAATGATAGCAGATCAGGGATAAGGCCTCGTAAAAATTGCTGTACACAAATGATGATGGTGTAGCTGGTAAGGCAGTAGAATTAAAGGATTTGATTCACAACAGTAAAGCAGATATATCAGTGAATACAGAGACTAAGCTCATTGAAAATGTAAACAGTATCATAGTTTTTCATAAGGACTTCAGAATGTTACATCTCTCGTGCATGGTGACACTAATGGCATGTTTAAATTTTTAGAGTCTACGTGCACCATGACACCATTGGCGTCCATTTGAACAAAAATATTATTTTAAGTTTCCTCACTCTCTATCGGAAGAACTAATTAGCAACCCTCTCCACTGAACTGGCTTTAAGGGCGAGGCATAAAACAAGGCAGTTTCCATTTCCCTCACTCATCACTCAGTCGGCACATCTCTATATGCGCACTTTATATTCCATGTCCATAAATGGTCCTTTTTTAATGATTCATGAAAAACTACAACAAATAATGAAGTCATTGATATACTATGTGTATGATAAATATAAGTTAGGGGGAGTAAAATAGTTGAGAAACAAGATATCTCAGCGTGCAAAAAACTGCCGGCCAGAGACAGGAATTCATAAATGAGCATAGAAAAGAAAACTTATTGAAACTTATGGTGCGCAAAAGGGTTAAGGGTTTAAAGATCTGAGAGAACTGGTGAAGGGATAGCACTGCTCATAAAAGAAAGATTTCAGGTTGAAGAAATAAACTTTGATATAGAAAGTGAGTTCAAGGGATTTCTTGTTGCTCGTATAAATACCGGATCAGAGAGCATCATAGTACTTGTTGTATATAACCCACCAAGGAACCAACATAGGCTAGAAGTTTATGAGGAAAGTCATATAGGTACTACTGAAGTCATAAATGCAGTTGCTAAAATTGAACTGGAGAGAAAATGTAGAATTTTGATTATGGGAGATTTTTTTTTTTTTATAAAGAAATAGATTGGATAAATCTTGACCCAGACAATGGTGAGGAATCACTCGGGGTAAGATTCCTAGATTGCATACAAGGGATTTTCCTACACCAACATATACTGGAGCAAACGGAGGCCAGGGGTGGGGATGAGCCATTACTGCTTGATCTAGTATTCACAGATAATGTGTTAGATATTAAAGAATTTGAGTATGGACACTAATTGGAAAGAGTGACCACTGCGTGATGTTGATGAAGAATATCATTGAAGATGTTTTGCCTAAAAGCAAAGGCACTGAGGATATGAGTAGGAACTATCCGAAAGGAGATTACATCAAAATAAATGAGCTTTTTGCAGTTATTGACTGCAGGACCTTAATTAATAACAAATCTGTATAAAAAATGTACGACATTTTTTGTGAGGATTTTGGAAAGATTGTAGATTGCTGCATACCTTCCACCAAAATTGGAGTTATTCATGCCAGAGAAAAATGGTTTAATAATGAGTGTAAGAGAGCTAAGGAGTGGAGAGACAAATGCTGGAAAAGGATTAGGAGGAATAAAAGCATAAATGCCAGGCAGACTTATAAAGGAGCAAAAAATGATTACCTAAGTAAAAGAAGAGATGCAGAAAGAGACTATGAAAGGGATATAACCAGGAAGGTCAAAGAAAATCTCAAACTTTTCCACGGCCTTATCAGAGGAAAAGTGAAGGTCAAAGAACAGGTGTTAATGCTAAAGAGAGCAAATGGAAACATCACTGAGATAGAAGAAAATATCTGCAAAGAATTGAACAAGGAATTGCAGCCAGTATTTACAGTAGAAAATATCCCTCCCCCTCATATTGCAGACATAGGAGCTCATGGGCTGGTAGCAGAGAACATCTTCTTTTCAGCCACAGAGATATGCAAAGTGCTGATGGAGTCAGATGCTCATAAAGCTACAGGTCCTGATGATATATCAGCAGCACTGTGTAGTATATTTGAAAAGTCGCCGGAATCTGGAGAGATTCCAAGATACTGGAAACAAGCGAATGTGGTACCTATCTTCAAAAAGGGAAGGAGGGATACAGCTCTAAACAATAATCCTGTTTCCTTGACCAATATAGTTTGAAAAGTTATGGAGAAACTGCTATAAAAACACATCTCTCTTTGCTTGGAATCTTTCAACTTTTTGTCAGTGAGATAACATGGCTTCAGAGAAAATAGTTCAACAGTAGCAAACTTATCAGAATATTGTGATGAGGTACGCCGAATCTTACAGGAAAGAGAGGGCTGGGCAAATTGCATATTACTAGACATCCAGAAGGCATTTGATGCAGTCCCACATGGGAGATTTATTAAGAAGCTGCAAGCAATGATGAGAATGAGTGGAAATGTCTTGGAATGGATAAAAACTTATATAACTGGAAGGGAACAGAGGGTCAGAGTAAGACAGTCAATGTCTGAATGGAGAAATGTTGTAGTGGAGTTCCACAGGATTCAGTTTTAGGGTCACTTTTGTTCCTTGTATATGTAAATGACCTTCCATAGTCTGTAAATTCATTCATGAATATGTTTGCAGATGATGCATATATTTTGAAGAAATTAATTATGTGTCTTTGGTTCGAGTCCCTGTGGGGTAAAATGTGATTCATGTTTTCACATATGTTAATGTGTTTTTTGATTATTGTCGATGCCTATTTAGACTCGGATATGAATTAAGTGAGAAAACGAAGCCATTAGTGAGGTTAGGAAAAGTTGTAATATGAACAAAAAGGCATTCAGAAAGAATGCATTTATTCCTAGTGTGATATAGTCGCCAATTATAATAGCTTAGGTTAGGTATTTGGTTCCCCTGCATTAAGGGTTAGATAGGTTGCCTGTTTGAGCAACAACAGGAGCATGAACACAGCGGTATTAGGTTAGGATATGCACGGCAATCACTTAGAACTGGCTAAGCAAGCCAGAACTAACCAGTCATTATATACCTGCCTTACCGTATCTATTATCACACTATCACCATGATATATATTACTTACTGGCATCATAAACAGGGTTAGGGTTATATTAGTAAAGGTAGCATATCGGAAAATGATAGGAAATATGTAGGAAATGCCTGGAGCTATTTGCAGGTGTCGTTGGACATCTCTCAGAGTTCTTGTGGGAGAGAATGATAACTTTTCTACTCACTAGAATTAGATTAGAAATGGAATAATGCTTCTCAACAAGACATGTAAGGTAGAACTTAGCTTAAAATTAGCATACGCTATGTACAATATTACCACTCCATTACACCCCACGCCCCTACAAATCGAGCCAATCCGGAGGCTTGACAGCTCTAGCAGAGCGGCGTACCGGAGTGGCTAATTTGGGCAGAATATCAACTTCAGCTCCTTCATTAGCTTTGTCTACTCTCTCATGAACCATAGGCGACAGAGCAGACTCATCACTTATAACAGGTGAGAAAGGCTTAATAAACATAGATGGAATACTTAGGGTAGATCAGTTTAGAATCTGGTCTTGATGACGTCTCTCCACATGTCCTCTTGGAAGTTCACATTTTTAAGACACAGGCCCAGTTTGTTTCAACACTCATGCAGGCACCCAATGATCCTTAGAAACTATTGAATAATTCTGCACCATGACAGAAGACTTATTAAGAAGCTGCAAGCAATGATGAGAATGAGTGGAAATGTCTTGGAATGGATAAAAATTTATATAACTGGAAGGGAACAGAGGGTTAGAGTAAGACAGTCAATGCCTGAATGGAGAAATGTTGTAGTGGACTTCCACAGGGTTCAGTTTAAGGGTCACTTTTGTTCCTTGTATATGTAAATGACCTTCCATAGTCTGTAAATTCATTCATGAATATGTTTGCAGATGATGCATATATTTTGAAGAAATTAATTATGTGTCTTTGGTTCGTGTCCCTGTGGAGTAAAATATGATTCATGTTTTCACATATGTTAAGTGTTTATTTGATTATTGTTGATGCCTATTTAGATTGGGATATGAATTAAGTGAGAAAACGAAGCCATAAGTGAGGTTAGGAAAAGCTGTAATATGAACAAAAAGGCATTCAGAAAGAATGCATTTAATCCTAGTGTGATATAGTCGCTAATTATAATAGCTTAGGTTAGGTATTTTGGTTCCCCTGCATTGAGGGTTAGATAGTTTGCCTGTTTGAGCAACAACAGGAGCATGAACACAGCGGTATTAGGTTAGGATATGCACGGCAATCACTTAGAACTGGCTAAGCAAGCCAGAACTAACCGGTCATTGTATACCTGCCTTACCGTATCTATTATCACACTATCACCATGGTATATATTACTTACTGGCATCAGAAACAGGTTTAGGGTTATATTAGTAAAGGTAGCATATCGGAAAATGATAGGAAATATGTAGGAAATGCCTGGAGCTATTTGCAGGTGTTGTTGGACATCTCTCAGAGTTCTTGTGGGAGAGAATGATAACTTTTCTACTCACTAGAATTAGATTAGATATAGAATAATGCTTCTCAACAAGACATGTAAGGTAGAGCTTAGCTTAGAATTAGTATACGCTATGTACAATAGTACCACCCCATTACACCCCACGCCCCTACAAATCGAGCCAATCTGGAGGCTTGACAGCTCTAGCAGAGCGGCGTACCGGAGTAGCCACTTTGGGCAGAATATCAACTTCAGCTCCTTCATTAGGTTTGTCTACTCTCTCATGACCCATAGGCGACAGAGCAGACTCATCACTTATAACAGGTGAGAAAGTCTTAATAAACATAGACGGAATACTTAGGGTAGATCAGTTTAGAATCTGGTCTTGATTACGTCTCTCCACATGTCCTCTTGGAAGTTCACATTTGTAAGACACAGGACCAGTTTGTTTCAACAGTTGTGCAGGAACCCAACGATCCTTAGAAACTATTGAATAATTCCGCATCATGACAGAAGACTTAGGTTTCAACTCTAGATTTCTAGCAATATTACTGTCATAATTAGACTTTTGCTGGTCTTGCTTTGACAACTCAGTCTGTTGTACACATTTACTAGGGTGTACTAGATCCAGCACAGTACTTAGCTTCCGGCCAAACTTCAACTCAGCTGGAGACACTTTAGTAGTAAAATGAGGTGCCACTCTGTATTGGTGAAGATACTTATCTAACTTAGCTGTCCAATCTTCACTAGAGCAGTGTTTGATGAAATTTCTAAGACCTTTGACAGTGTTTTCAGCATGGCCATTTGTGCTTGGCTGGTAGGGTGAAAACGTGATATGACGAACACCATTCTTCTCAAGAAATAAGTTGAATTCTCTAGACATAAAATTAGGACCATTCTCAGTAATGAGAGTCATAGGCAGACCAAAATGTGATAAAACATTTCCAATGAGATTAATAGTAGCAAAAGAAGTAGTGTCTTTAGTAGGTAGCACTTCAATCTACTTAGAATGAGCATCACTTAGCACTAGAAATTAGGTACCCTTAACTGAACCAGGATAGTCAGCATGTACTCTCGGGCCAATCCCAAGGGTGTAAAGGTGCTTTCTTAGACAGTGCTCTAGTAGCTAAACAAACGGAGCACCCAGCTGACAAATCTTGAAGGTCACTGTCCAATTCAGGCCAACAAACATAACTTCGATCATTCGCTTCATTTTAGTAGAGCCCAAATGCTCTCGATGCAACTCATTTAACATTCTCTCCCTTTAGGAGGAAAAATTACCCTAGGTCCCCATAGCAAGCAACATTCTTGAACACTTAATTCATTCTTTTGATGGAAGAACGGTCTCAAATCATCCTCAACATTCTCAGGCCAACCACAGTCTATATAGAGTAGCAGTTTAGCAAGTAATGTGTCCTTAGAAGTCCACTTAATAATGTCATTAGCAGTTACAGGGGTGGCATACAATGCATTAACTAACTGAATCCACTCTGCAAACACAGAAACACTATCAGATGCATTTGCTAGTGGAAATCAGCGCAAAGCATCAGCCGTATCTAAAGATTTACCTGAACGGTGATAAACTCGAATGAATAGGCTTGTAGCATCAATGACTTTCGCTGGATCCTACCAGAGGTCACATCAGGAATAGGCTTGTTAGGGTAGAACAACCCAAAAAGTTGTTTGTGATCCATAATTAGAGAAAATACATGACCCCACAAAGAGGGATGAAATTTCTTCAGTGCAAAAAGAAGTGCGAGGGCCTCCTTCTCTGTCTGAGGATAAATGGATTCGGCTTTATTTTAATGGAGTGGTAATATTGTACATAGTGTATACTAATTCTACCTTAAGTTCTACCTTACATGCTTTAATGAGAAGAATTATTCCTATTCTTGACTAATTCTAGTGAGCTTGACTACTCGGTGGCTGGAGTACAACTTCAAGAGACAGAAAATGAGAGAGATCTAGGAGTAAACATACTGGCAGATTTGTCTCCAGAAATACATATAAATGGCATAGTAAGGGCAGCATATGAATTCTTATCAAATGTAAGGGTAGCCTTCAGGCACATGGACAAGGAAATGTTCAGAAATATTTATGTAACCTATGTGAGGCCAAAACTCGAATATGCATCCCCCTTTTGGAATCCACACTTGAAAAAGCACATAGCTAAGCTTGAAAAAGTTCAAAGACATGCCACGAAACTGGTGCCAGAAATACGCAATCTCAGTTATGATGAGAGGCTGAGGGAATTAGACTTACCATCACTGGAAGCTAGAAGATTGAGGGGGGTTATGGTGACAGTCTTTAAATTCCTTCATGGTTATGATAGATTGGATAGGGATCGATATTTTGATATGGCTGGCTCTAAAACTAGAGGTCATAGTTTGAAGCTTCGTAAGAAAACATCTTTGCAGGATGTAAGGAAATACTTTTCCAGTGCAAGAGTAGTTGATAATTGGAATTGGCTAAGCGAGGAGGTAGTTAATGCTATCTCAATCCATAGTTTTAAGGACAGGCATGATAAGTATCACTAAGTATAAAATGGAACCGATCAATAGACGGGAAGATACGAACATTGGGCTCTTTCCCGTAAACACAAGCTTTTCCACAGCTTTATCAGAGGAAAACTGAAGGTAAAAGAACAGGTTTTAAGGCTAAAGAGAGCGGATGGAAGCATCACTGAGACGGATGAAGAGATCTGCAAAGAATTGAACAAGGATTTTCAGTCAGTATTCACAGTAGAAAATACCCCACCTCCTCAGATTGCAGTGATAGAAGCTCAAGGGCCGGTATTAGAGAACATCAACCTTACAGCCACAGAGGTATGCAAAGCGCTGATGGATTTAGATGTTCATAAAGCTACAGGTCCTGATGACATATCCCCTCATGTGCTTAAAAAATGCGCAAACACAATATCAGTGGCACTAAGTATCATATTTAAGGAGTCACTGGAGTCGGGGGAGATTCCAAGATGCTGGAAACAAGCAAATGTGATACCTATCTTCAAAAAGGGAAGGAGGGATACGGCTCTGAACTATAGACCAGTTTCCTTGACCAGCATAGTTTGCAAAGCTATGGAGAAACTACTAAGGAAACATATCTATCTTCACTTGGAATCCTTCAACTTTTTGTCAGTGAGGCAACATGGCTTCAGAGAAGGTAGATCAACAGTAACAAACTTATTAGAATTTTATGATGAGGTAAGCCAAATCTTACAGGAAAGAGAGGGCTGGGCAGATTGCATATTCCTAGACTTCAAGAAAGCGTTTGACACTGTTCCACATGGGAGACTTATTAGTAAGCTGCAATCAATGGCTAGAATAGGTGGAAATGTTTTGGAATGGATAAAAACTTACTTAGAAGGAAGGGAACAGAGGGTTAGAGTAAGACACTCAGTGTCTGAATGAAGAAGAGTTAGTAGTGGAGTTCCACAGGGTTCAGTTTTAGGGCCACTTTTGTTCCTTGTATATGTAAATGACCTACCAGAGTCTGTAAATTCATTCATGAATATGTTTGCAGATGATGCAAAGATTGTGAAGAAAGTAAAAAACGAGAACAATGGTAGAGAACTTCAGGAGGATCTAAATAATCTGCATGAGTGGTCAGAAAAGTGGCTAATGAAATTCAATGCTTCAAAATGTAAGGTAATGAGAATGGGTACAAGTGCAAGAAGGCCCAAGCTTGACTACTCGGTGGCTGGAGTACAACTTCAAGAGACAGAAAATGAGAGAGATCTAGGAGCAAGCATACTGGCAGATTTGTCTCCAGAAATACATATAAATGGCATAGTAAGGGCAGCATATGCATTCTTATCAAATGTAAGGGTAGCCTTCAGGCACATGGACAAGGAAATGTTCAGAAATATATATGTAACCTATGTGAGGCCAAAACTCGAATATGCAGCCCCCTTTTGGAATCCGCACTTGAAAAAGCACATAGCTAAGCTTGAAAAAGTTCAAATACATGCCACGAAACTGGTGCCAGAAATACGAAATCTCAGTTATGATGAGAGGCTGAGGGAATTAGACTTACCATCACTCGAAGCTAGAAGAGTGAGGGGGGATATGGTGACAGTCTTTAAATTCCTTCATGGTTATGATAGAGTGGATAGGGATCGATATTTTGATATGGCTGGCTCTAGAACTAGAGGTCATAGCTTGAAGGTTCGTAAGAAAACTTCTTTTGCAGGATGTAAGGAAATACTTTTTCAGTGTAAGGGTAGTTGATAATTGGAATTGGCTAAGCGAGGAGGTAGTTAATGCTATCTCAATCCATAGAGTTAAGGACAGGTATGATAAGTATCACTAAGTCTAAAATGGAACCGATCAGGAGACGGGAAGAAACGAGCTTTGGGCTCTTTCCCGTAAACACAATTAGGTAATCACAATTAGGTAATCACACACACACACTCTTTTACAATTTTTTTTATTTTGTATATATATTGAGTTAAATGTAAAGTCTAATCCTGTGATAACATATCTTGGTTAGCAAGTGAGTTTATCAGTTAGGAAGAATATATAGCAGAAACAGGTGGGTGCCTCCTCAGACACAAATTTGAATTTTCCTTCAGGTTAGAATTTTGTTTTGTTGCATTCTTTTTCTTTTTCTTTTTATCCTCAAATTGCCATATTCAAATTTTTAAGTTAAGATGTGTGTTACCAGAAAAGAGATAAGTTGAGTCACTAAATAGCACTTATATGGAGATATAAAAGTCCTGTGTGAAGCTTAAATAAAAGTTTTTCTCTCTTTTTTTTCTCTTTCTCTTCTTCTTTCTATATTCTGTGAGAGGGAGAACATAAAAATGATGCCATCTCTGTCCCAAACCTCACCCACCCATGGGTCCGGAGGAGGGGTAGCCATTAGGAGACTAAAACAGAAAATCAAGAATTTAGAGGCAATGTTTATAAGCCTTGATGAAAAAATTCGCAATATGGATGGAGAAATGAAAGAGAATGAAACACTCAGAGAGGAAATAAGATCTTTGGAGGAAGCAAATAAAGCACAAGGGCAGGAGAGAAAGGAACTAGAAAAAAGAATAAAGAAGCTGGAAGGGGAAAAGAGTGAACTAGAAACTAGAATTTCTACACAAGAAGATAAAAACAAACAGCTGAATGACAACCTAAAGGAATTAGTTGTTAGTTCACTGCTCTCTTCTGAGAGAGACGAGATTGCTGCTTGGAATGTCCAGATTAAGGAAAACATTGAACAGTTTAGAAAAGAGTTCCAGGAGCTAAATATGGAAAACGATGCCATGAAAACTTCCTTTGCTGATGCACTAAAGGGGAATGTGGCAGTAAAAGAGGCTGTAGAGGTGGTGGCACTGGAAAACATACAAAGAGTTGACTATAATGAGGCAGTAAATGAAAAAATGAAAGATGTTGTGATGGAAAGGGCAAATCCACTCATCAATTAGGCACTTGATAAAGAGAAGACAGTGGTAATCTCAGGCATAAGCGAATCCCAGGAGCCAACATGGCAGGAGAGACTTGAAGAAAATAAAGCTAGGGTTGTAGAACTGATAAGAAAGCTTGGAGCAGTTTGTGGTCCTGAGGATATTGTAAACATACACCAACTAGGTATATATTAGAGGGAAGGAAAGCCGAGACCAACAAAAGTAACCTTTGAGAGAGGGGAAACATGTAGGGAAATATTGTTGAGAAAAAAAAGTCTAAATGACCTTCAAGAATTCAAAGAAGCATTCATTAGACAATACAGAACACAGGAAGAGATGGGATAGATCAAAAACTTGTTGGAAGAGGCAAGAAGATTAAATGATGAAATAAATGAAGAACAGAAGAAAAATTTTCATTTCAGAGTTCTTCCAGACAAAGGGGAGATAAAGAAGATAATGACAGAAGATCAGGGGATGGGGCCTCATTAAGATTGTTATGCACAAATGCTGATGGATTAGCTGGTAAGGCAGTAGAATTAAAAGATGGGATTCACAACAGTAAGGCAGATATAGTAGCAATTACAGAGACTAAGTTGAGTGAGGACATAAACAGTGTCACAGCTTTTCCTAAGGGCTTCAGAATATTAAGGGTTGAAAGATCTAAGAGGACTGGTGGAGGGATAGCATTGCTAATAGGTGAGAGGATTCAAGTTGAAGAAATAAACTTGGCTATAGAGAGTGAGTTCAAGGAATTTCTTTTTGCTCGCATAAATACTGGGTCAGAGAGCATTATAATAACTGTTGTATATAACCCACCAAGGAACCAGAATAGGCTTGAAGTTTATGAGGAAAGTCATATAGGTACTATTGAAGTCATAAACTCAGCTGTTAACATGGCACGGGAAAAAAAATTGTAGGATTTTGATTATGGGAGATTTTAATCATAGAGAGATAGATTGGATAAATCTTGACCCACCCAGTGGTGATGACTCCTTCGGGGCAAGATTCCTAGATTGCGTACAAGGGAATTTCCTACACCAATATGTAATGGAACCAACGAGGGCCAGGGGTGGGGTTGAGCCATCACTACTTGATCTAGTATTCACAGATAATGTGTTGGATATTGAAAAAATTGAGTATGAACCACCAATTGGAAAGAGTGACCACTGTGTGATGTTGATGGAGTATATCATTGAATATATTCTGCCTGAGAGTAGAGGCACTGAGGACATGAGGAGGAACTCTCCGAAAGGATATTACATCAAACTGAATGAGATTTTTGCAGTTATTGACTGGAGAACCTTATTTTACAACAAATCTGTACAAGAAATGTGTGACATCTTTTGTGGGAAATATGGGAAGATAGTAGATTGCTGCATACCTGTCACCAAAGTAGGTGTAATTCATGCCAGAGAGAATTGGTTCGATAATGAGTGTAAAAGAGTTAAGGAGTGGAGATACAAATGCTGGTAAAGGTATAGGAGGAGAAAAACCATAAATGCCTGGCAAACCTACAAAAGAGCAAGAAATGACTACCTAAGTAAAAGGAGAGAGGCAGAGAGAGACTATGAGAGGGACATCACCAGGTAGGCTAAAGAAAATCCCAAGCTTTTCCACAACTTTATCGGAGGAAAACTGAAGGTAAAAGAACAGATTTTAAGGCTAAAGAGAGCGGATGGAAGAATCACTGAGACGGATGAAGAGATCTGCAAAGAACTGAACACGGAGTTTCAGTCAGTATTTACAGTAGAAAATACCCCTCCCCCTCAGATTGCAGAGATAGAAGCTCAAAGGCCAGTATTAGAAAACATCAACCTTACAGCCACAGAGGTATGCAAAGCGCTGATGGATTTAGATGTTCATAAAGCTACAGGTCCTGATGACATATCCCCTTATGTTCTTAAAAAATGCGCAAACTCAATATCAGTGGCACTAAGTATTATATTTAAAAAGTCACTGGAGTCAGAGGAGATTCCAAGATGCTGGAAACAAGCAAATGTGATACCTATCTTCAAAAAGGGAAGGAAAGATATGGCTCTGAACTATAGACCAGTTTCCTTGACCAGCATAGTTTGCAAAGTTATGGAGAAACTACTAAGGAAACATATCTCTCTTCACTTGGAATCCTTCAACTTTTTGTCAGTGAGGCAACATGGCTTCAGAGAAGGTAGATCAACAGTAGCAAACTTATTAGAATTTTATGATGAGGTAAGCCGAATCTTACAGGAAAGAGAGGGCTGGGCAGATTGCATATTCCAAGACTTCAAGAAAGCGTTTGACACTGTTCCACATGGGAGACTTATTAGGAAGCTGCAATCAATGGCTAGAATAGGTGGGAATGTTTTGGAATGGATAAAAACTTACTTAGAAGGAAGGGAACAGAGGGTTAGAGTAAGACACTCTGTGTCTGAATGGAGAAGAGTTAGTAGTGGAGTTCCACAGGGTTCAGTTTTAGGGCCACTTTTGTTCCTTGTATATGTAAATGACCTACCAGAGTCTGTAAATTCATTCATGAATATGTTTGCAGATGATGCAAAGATTGTGAAGAAAGTAAAAAACGAGAACAATGGTAGAGAACTTCAGGAGGATCTAAATAATCTGCATGAGTGGTCAGAAAAGTGGCTAATGAAATTCAATACTTCAAAATGTAAGGTAATGAGAATGGGTACAAGTGCAAGAAGGCCCAAGCTTGACTACTCGGTGGCTGGAGTACAACTTCAAGAGACAGAAAATGAGAGAGATCTGGGAGTAAACATACTGGCAGATTTGTCTCCAGAAATACATATAAATGGCATAGTAAGGGCAGCATATGCATTCTTATCAAATGTAAGGGTAGCCTTCAGGCACATGGACAAGGAAATGTTCAGAAATATTTATGTAACCTATGTGAGGCCAAAACTCGAATATGCAGCCCCCTTTTGGAATCCGCACTTGAAAAAGCACATAGCTAAGCTTGAAAAAGTTCAAATACATGCCACGAAACTGGTGCCAGAAATACGCAATCTCAGTTATGATGAGAGGCTGAGGGAATTATTCTTACCATCACTCGAAGCTAGAAGAGTGAGGGGGGATATGGTGACAGTCTTTAAATTCCTTCATGGTTATGATAGAGTGGATAGGGATCGATATTTTGATATGGCTGGCTCTAGAACTAGAGGTCATAGTTTGAAGCTTCGTAAGAAAACTTCTTCGCAGGATGTAAGGAAATACTTTTTCAGTGTAAGAGTAGTTGATAATTGGAATTGGCTAAGCGAGGAGGTAGTTAATGCTATTTCAATCCATAGTTTTAAGGACAGGTATGATAAGTATCACTAAGTATAAAATGGAACCGATGAGGAGACGGGAAGATACGAGCTTTGGGCTCTTTCCCGTAAACACAATTAGGTAATCACAATTAGGTAATCACACACACACACGGAATTAGACTTACCATCACTCGAAGCTAGAAGAGTGAGGGGGGATATGGTGACAGTCTTTAAATTCTTTCATGGTTATGATAGAGTGGATCGGGATCGATATTTTGATATGGCTGGCTCTAGAACTAGAGGTCATAGTTTGAAGCTTCGTAAGAAAACTTCTTTGCAGGATGTAAGGAAATACTTTTTCAGTGTAAGAGTAGTTGATAATTGGAATTGGCTAAGCGAGGAGGTAGTTAATGCTATCTCAATCCATAGTTTTAAGGACAGGTATGATACGTATCAATAAGTCTAAAATGGAACCGATCAGGAGACGGGAAGATGCGAGCTTTGGGCTCTTTCCCGTAAACACAAGTAGGTAATCACAATTAGGTAATCACACGAGGCAGCTCCATTTTTTAATGATATTTTCAGTATGTCTGACCTATTCTATTCTACTCTACTTATTTATTCTATTTTTCTTTTTATGATTTTTCTAATAAGCACTAACCTATTCATGCCCACCCTACCTCTGTCATATGTCTATCTAATCTACATTTGAAGGTGTCTAAGGTATTGGCATTTACTATTCTACTATGAAGCCTGTTCCATGCATCACTGGTAGGAAGAGGCTTCAACTACCTATCACAAAAGAGATAAAAACAATTTAGAAACCTGAACTCTTTCTTTTTCCCTTTTCTTCCCAACTCTTATAAAAGAGAGAGAATCCCCTATAATTACAAGAGAACGAAACTTATCCGGAGGATGGGTTACTCCGGCCTTGTATATATATATATGTATATATGTGATTACCTAATTGTGTTTACGGGAAAGAGCCCAAAGCTCGCATCTTCCCGTCTCCTCATCGGTTCCATTTTATACTTAGTGATACTTATCATACCTCTCCTTAAAACTATGGATTGAGATAGCATTAACTACCTCCTCGCTTAGCCAATTCCAATTATCAACTACTCTTACACTGAAAAAGTATTTCCTTACATCCTGCAAAGAGGTTTTCTTACGAAGCTTCAAACTATGACCTCAAGTTCTAGAGCCAGCCATATCAAAATATCGATCCCTATCCACTCTATCATAATCATGAAGGAATTTAAGGACTGTCACCATATCTCCCCTCATTCTTCTAGCTTCGAGTGATGGTAAGTCTAATTCCCTCAGCCTCTCATCATAACTGAGATTGCGTATTTCTGGCACCAGTTTCGTGGCATGTCTTTGAACTTTTTCAAGCTTAGCTATGTGCTTTTTCAAGTGCGGATTCTAAAAGGGGGTTGCATATTCGAGTTTTGGCCTCACATAGGTTACATAAATATTTCTGAACATTTCCTTGTCCATGTGCCTGAAGGCTACCCTTACATTTGATAAGAATGCATATGCTGCCCTTACTATGCCATTTATATGTATTTCTGGAGACAAATCTGCCAGTATGTTTACTCCTAGATCTCTCTCATTTTCTGTCTCTTGACGTTGTACTCCAGCCACCGAGTAGTCAAGCTTGGGCCTTCTTGCACTTGTACCCATTCTCATTACTTTACATTTTGAAGCATTGAATTTCATTAGCCACTTTTCTGACCACTCATGCAGATTATTTAGATCCTCCTGAAGTTCTCTACCATTGTTCTCGTTTTTTTACTTTCTTCACAATCTTTGAATCATCTGCAAACATATTCATGAATGAATTTACAGACTCTGGTAAGTCATTTACATATACAAGGAACAAAAGTGGCCCTAAAACTGAACCCTGTGGAACTCCACTACTAACTCTTCTTCATTCAGACACTGAGTGTCTTACTCTAACCCTCTGTTCCCTTCCTTCTAAGTAAGTTTTTATCCATTCCAAAACATTTCCACCTATTCTAGCCATTGATTGCAGCTTCCTAATAAGTCTCCCATGTGGAACAGTGTCAAACGCTTTCTGGAAGTCTAGGAATATGCAATCTGCCCAGCCCTCTCTTTCCTGTAAGATTTGGCTTACCTCATCATAAAATTCTAATAAGTTTGTTACTGTTGATCTACCTTCTCTTAAGCCATGCCTCACTGACAAAAAGTTGAAGGATTCCAAGTGAAGAGAGATATGTTTCCTTAGTAGTTTCTCCATAACTTTGCAAACTATGCTGGTCAAGGAAACTGGTCTATAGTTCAGAGCCGTATCCCTCCTTCCCTTTTTGAAGATAGGTATCACATTTGCTTGTTTCCAGCATCTTGGAATCTCCCCCGACTCCAGTGACTCCTTAAGTATGATACTTAGTGCCACTGATATTGTGTTTGTGCATTTTTTAAGCACGTGAGGGGATATATCATCAGGATCTGTAGCTTTATGAACATCTAAATCCATCAGCGCTTTGCATACCTCTGTGGCTGTAAGGTTGATGTTCTCTAATACCTGCCCTTGAGCTTCTATCACTGCAATCTGAGGGGGTGGGGTATTTTCTACTGTAAATACTGACTGAAACTCCTTGTTCAATTCTTTGCAGATCTCTTCATCCGTCTCAGTGATGCTTCCATCCGCTTTCTTTAGCCTTATAACCTGTTCTTTTACCTTCAGTTTTCCTCTGATAAAGCTGTGGAAAAGCTAGGGATTTTCTTTAGCCTTCCTGGTGATGTCCCTCTCATAGTCTCTCTCTGGCTCTCTCCTCTTACTTAGGTAGTCATTTCTTGCTCTTTTGTAGGTTTGCCAGGCATTTATGGTTTTTCTCCTCCTATACCTTTTCCAGCATTTGTCTCTCCACTCCTTAGCTCTTTTACACCCATTATCGAACCATTTCACTCTGGCATGAATTACACCTACTTTGGTGACAGGTATGCAGCAATCTACTATCTTCCCATAATTCTCACAAAAGATGTCATACATTTCTTGTACAGATTTGTTGCAAAATAAGGTTCTCCAGTCAATAACTGCAAAAAGCTCATTCAATTTGATGTATTCTCCTTTCGGATAGTTCCTCCTCATATCTTCGGTGCCTCTACTCTCAGGCAGAATATCTTCATTGATATACTCCATCAACAACACACAGTGGTCACTCTTTCCAATTGGTGGTTCATACTCAATTTTTTCGATATCCAACACATTATCTGTGAACACTAGATCAAGTAGTGATGGCTCATCCCCACCCCTGGCCCTCGTTAATTCCATTACATGTTGGTGTAGGAAATTCCCTTGTACGCAATATAGAAATCTAGCCCCGAATGAGTCCTCATCACTGTGTGGGTCAAGATTTATCCAATCTATCTCTTTATGATTAAAATCTCCCATAATCAAAATCCTACATTTTCTCTCCCGTGCCATGTTAATAACTGAGTTTATGACTTCAATAGTACCTATATGACTTTCCTCATAAACTTCTAGCCTATTCTGGTTCCTTGGTGGGTTATATACAACAGTTATTATAATGCTCTCTGACCCAGTATTTATGCGAGCAACAATAAATTCCTTGAACTCACTCTCTATAGCCAAGTTTATTTCTCCAACTTGAATCCTTTCACCTATTAGCAGTGCTATCCCTCCACCAGTCCTCTCAGATCTTTCAACCCTTAATATTCTGAAGCCCTTAGGAAAAACTGTGACACTGTTTATGTCCTCACTCAACTTAGTCTCTGTAATTGCTACTATATCTGCCTTACTGTTGTGAATCCTATCTTTTAATTCTACCGCCTTACCAGCTAATCCATCAGCATTTATGTCTAACAATCTTAATGAGGCCCCATCCCCTGATCTTCTGTCATTATCTTCTTTATCTCCCCTTTGTCTGGAAGAACTCTGAAATGAAAATTTTTCTTCTCTTCTTCATTTCTTTCCTCATTTAAGCTTCTTTCCTCTTGCAACAAGTTTTTGATCTTTCCCATCTCCTCTTGTTTTCTGTATTGTCTAATGAACGCTTCTTTGAATTCTTGCAGGTCTTTTAGACTTTTTTTTCTCAACAATATTTCCCTACATGTTTCCCCTCTCTCAAAGGTTACTTTTGTTGGTCTCGGCTTTCCTTCCCTCGAATATTTACCTAGTTGGTGTATGTTTACAATATCCTCAGGACCACAAACTACTCCAAGCTTTCTTATCAGGTCTACAACCCTAGCTTTATTTTCTTCAAGTCTCTCGTGCCATGTTGGCTCCTGGGATTCGCTTATGCCTGAGATTACCACTGTCTTCTCTTTATCAAGTGCCTGTTTGATGAGTGGGTTTGCCCTTTCCATCACAACATCTTTCATTTTTTCAATTACTGTCTCTTTATAGTTAACTGTTTGTATGTTTTCCAGTGCCACCACCTTTACAGCCTCTTTTACTGCCACATTCCCCTTTAGTGCATCAGCAAAGGAAGTTTTCATGGCATCGTTTTCCATATTCAGCTCCTGAAACTTTTCTAAACTGTTCAATGTTTTCCTTAATCTGGACATTCCAAGCAGCAATCTCGTCTCTCTCAGAAGAGAGCAGTGAACTAACATCTAATTCCTTTAAGTTGTCATTCAGCTGTTTGTTTTTATCTTCTTGTGTAGAAATTCTAGTCTCTAGTTCACTCTTTTCCCCTTCCAACTACTAAGGAAACATATCTCTCTTCACTTGGAATCCTTCAACTTTTTGTCAGTGAGGCAACATGGCTTCAGAGAAGGTAGATCAACAGTAACAAACTTATTAGAATTTTATGATGAAGTAAGCCGAATCTTACAGGAAAGAGAGGGCTGGGCAGATTGCATATTCCTAGACTTTCAGAAGGCGCTTGACACTGTTCCACATGGGAGACTTATTAGGAAGCTGCAAGCAATGGCTAGAATAGGTGGAAATGTTTTGGAATAAATAAAAACTTACTTAGAAGGAAGGGAACAGAGGGTTAGAGTAATACACTCAGTGTCTGAATGGAGAAGAGTTAGCAGTGGAGTTCCACAGGGTTCAGTTTTAGGGCCACTTTTGTTCCTTGTATATGTAAATGACCTACCAGAGTCTGTAAATTCATTCATGAATATGTTTGCAGATGATGCAAAGATTGTGAAGAAAGTAAAAAACGAGAACAATGGTAGAGAACTTCAAGAGGATCTAAATAATCTGCATGAGTGGTCAGAAAAGTGGCCAATGAAATTCAATGCTTCAAAATGCAAGGTAATGAGAATGGGTACAAGTACAAGAAGGCCCAAGCTTGACTACTCGGTGGCTGGAGTACAAATTCAAGAGACAGAAAATGAGAGAGATCTAGGATTAAATATACTGGCAGATTTGTCTCCAGAAATACATATAAATGGCATAGTAAGGGCAGCATATGCATTCTTATCAAATGTAAGGGTAGACTTCAGGCACATGGACAAGGAAATGTTCAGAAATATTTATGTAACCTATGTGAGGCCAAAACTCGAACATGCAGCCCCCTTTTGGAATCCGCACTTGAAAAAGCACATAACTAAGCTTGAAAAAGTTCAAACACATACCACGAAACTGGTGCCAGAAATACCCAATCTCAGTTATGATGAGAGGCTGAGGGAATTAGACTTACCATCACTCGAAGCTAGAAGAGTGACGGGGATATGGTGACAGTCTTTAAATTCCTTCATGGTTATGATAGAGTGGATAGGGATCGATATTTTGATATGGCTGGCTCTAGAACTAGAGGTCATAGTTTGAAGCTTCGTAAGAAATCTTCTTTGCAGGATGTAAGGAAATACTTTTTCAGTGTAAGAGTAGTTGATAATTGGAATTGGCTAAGCGAGGAGGTAGTTAATGCTATCTCAATCCATAGTTTTAAGGACAGGTATGATAAGTATCACTAAGTATAAAATGGAACCGATGAGGAGACGGGAAGATACGAGCTTTGGGCTCTTTCCCGTAAACACAATTAGGTAATCACAATTAAGTAATCACACACACACACACACACACACACACACACACACACACACACACACACACACACACACACACACACCTACCTAAGTAAAAGGAGAGAGGCAGAGAGAGATTATGAGAGGGACATCACCAGGAAGGCTAAAGAAAATCCCAAGCTTTTCCACAGCTTTATCAGAGGAAAACTGAAGGTAAAAGAACAGGTTTTAAGGCTAAAGAGAGCGGATGGAAGCATCCCTGAGATGGACGAAGAGATCTGCAAAGAATTGAACAAGGAGTTTCAGTCAGTATTTACAGTAGAAAATACCCCACCCCCTCAGATAGCAGTGATAGAAGCTCAAGGGCCGGTATTAGAGAACATCAACCTTACAGCCACAGAGGTATGCAAAGCGCTGATGGATTTAGATGTTCATAAAGCTACAGGTCCTGATGACATATCCCCTCATGTGCTTAAAAAATGCGCAAACACAATATCAGTGGCACTAAGTATCATATTTAAGGAGTCACTGGAGTCGGGGGATATTCCAAGATGCTGGAAACAAGCAAATGTGATACCTATCTTCAAAAAGGGAAGGAGGGATACGGCTCTGAACTATAGACCAGTTTCCTTGACCAGCATAGTTTGCAAAGTTATGGAGAAACTACTAAGGAAACATATCTCTCTTCACTTGGAATCCTTCAACTTTTTGTCAGTGAGGCAACATGGCTTCAGAGAAGGAAGATCAACAGTAACAAACTTATTAGAATTTTATGATGAGGTAAGCCAAATCTTACAGGAAAGAGAGGGCTGGGCAGATTGCCTATTCCTAGACTTCCAGAAAGCGTTTGACACTGTTCCACGTGGGAGACTTATTAGGAAGCTGCAAGCAATGGCTAGAGTAGGTGGAAATGTCTTGGAATGGATAAAAACTTACTTAGAAGGAAGGGAACAGAGGGTTAGAGTAAGACACTCAGTGTCTGAAAGGAGAAGAGTTAGTAGTGGAGTTCCACAGGGTTCAGTTTTAGGGCCACTTTTGTTCCTTGTATATGTAAATGACCTACCAGAGTCTGTAAATTCATTCATGAATATGTTTGCAGATGATGCAAAGATTGTGAAGAAAGTAAAAAACGAGAACAATGGTAGAGAACTTCAAGAGGATCTAAATAATCTGCATGAGTGGTCAGAAAAGTGGCTAATGAAATTCAATACCTCAAAATGTAAGGTAATGAGAATGGGTACAAGTGCAAGAAGGCCCAAGCTTGACTACTCGGTGGCTGGAGTACAAGTTCAAGAGACAGAAAATGAGAGAGATCTAGGAGTAAACATACTGGCAGATTTGTCTCCAGAAATACATATAAATGGCGTAGGAAGGGCAGCATATGCATTCTTATCAAATGTAAGGGTAGCCTTCAGGTACATGGACAAGGAAATGTTCAGAAATATTTATGTAACCTATGTGAGGCCCAAACTCGAATATGCAGCCCCCTTTTGGAATCTGCACTTGAAAAAGCACATAGCTAAGCTTGAAAAAGTTCAAAGACATGCCACGAAACTGGTGCCAGAAATACGCAATCTCGGTTATGATGAGAGGCTGAGGGAATTAGACTTGCCATCACTCGAAGCTAGAAGAGTAAGGGGGGATATGGTGACAGTCTTTAAATTCCTTCATGGTTATGATAGAGTGGATAGGGATCGATATTTCGATATGGCTGGCTCTAGAACTAGAGGTCATAGTTTGAAGCTTCGTAAGAAAACTTCTTTGCAGGATGTAAGGAAATACTTTTTCAGTGTAAGAGTAGTTGATAATTGGAATTGGCTAAGCGAGGAGGTAGTTAATGCTATCTCAATCCATAGTTTTAAGGACAGGTACGATAAGTATCACTAAGTCTAAAAATGGAACCGATCAGGAGACGGGAAGATACGAGCTTTGGGCTCTTTCCCGTAAACACAATTAGGTAATCACAATTAGGTAATCACACAAAAGTTCAAAGACATGCCACGAAACTGGTGCCAGAAATACCCAATCTCAGTTATGATGAGAGGCTGAGGGAATTAGACTTACCATCACTCGAAGCTAGAAGAGTGAGGGGGGATATGGTGACAGTCTTTAAATTCCTTCATGGTTATGATAGAGTGGATAGGGATCGATATTTCGATATGGCTGGCTCTAGAACTAGAGGTCATAGTTTGAAGCTTCGTAAGAAAACTTCTTTGCAGGATGTAAGGAAATACTTTTTCAGTGTATGAGTAGTTGATAATTGGAATTCGCTAAGCGAGGAGGTAGTTAATGCTATCTCAATCCATAGTTTTAAGGACAGGTATGATAAGTATCACTAAGTATAAAATGGAACCGATGAGGAGGCGGGAAGATACGAGCTTTTGGCTCTTTCCTGTAAACACAATTAGGTCATCACAATTAGGTAATCACACACAAAATTTTTCCTTGTGTTTTTGAGTGACTAAGTGCTTAGTGGAAAACTTTACCATAATTTTCCTAAATCTGAAATCCTGCAGAGTATTGTGAGTGCAAAACTTATATTTGTTGTATGACGAGACTGTCCAAAATATTAAAGAAAAAATTGAGAACATTTTCGTGAGGGGAGAGAGAAGCTGCTGTCCTGTTCTGCCTTGAAGGAAATTTAGAAGAGTTGCCAGAGGTAAAGCCATCACATCACATTACCTAATTTTTTGTGTAAACTGGGGAAAGCTCTTAAGCCGTTTACCTGATCCTGTGGTTCCATATATTGTTAAAATCAGTATCCTTCCCATTTATATTAACTTGTTAGTTAGTTTGTTACACGAAATAATTGAATAATTAAATAAATACCAAATATCCACCTGTCAACAGTACTGAGTTAAGTTGCCAAGTAGTACAGTTGTCGTATTTTCTTAATTTTTTTGCTTTTCTTTTAGCTTTCTCTTTTACTATTTTTTTTATTTTGTATATATATTGAGTTAAATGTAAAGTCTAATCCTGTGATAACATATCTTGGTTAGCAAGTGAGTTTATCAGTTAGGAAGAATATATAGCAGAAACAGGTGGGTGCCTCCTCAGACACAAATTCGAATTATTCCTTTAGGTTTGACTTTTGTTTTGTTGCATTTTTTCTTTTTCTTTTTATCCTTAAATTACCATGGTCAAGTTTTTAAGTTGTGTGTTACCAGAAAAGAGATAAATTGAGTCACTAAATAGCACTTATATGGAGATATAAAAATTCTGTGTGAAGCTTAAATAAAAGTTTTTCTCTTTTTTTTCTCTTTCTCTTCTTCTTTCTATATTCTGTGAGAGAGAGAACATAAAAATGAGGCCATCTCTGTCCCAAAATTCTCCCATTCATGGGTCGGTAGGAGGGGTAGCCATTAGGAGACTTAAACAGAAAATCAAGAATTTAGAGGCAAAGGTTATAAGCCTTGATGATAAAATTCAGAATATGGATGGAGAAATGAAAGAGAATGAAACACTAAGAGAGCAAATAAGATCTTTGGAGGAAGCAAATAAAGCACAAGGGTAGGAGAGAAAGCAACTAGAAAAAAGAATAAAGAAGCTGGAAGGGGAAAAGAGTCAACTAGCATCTAGAATTTCTAAACAAGAAGATAAAAACAAACAGCTGAATGACAACCTAAATAAATTAGATGTTAGTTCACTGCTCTCTTCTGAGAGAGACGAGATTGCTGCTTGGAATGTCCAGATTAAGGAAAATATTGAACAGTTCAGAAAAGAGTTCCAGGAGCTAAATATGGAAAATGATGCCATGAAAACGTCCTTTGCTGATGCACTAAAGGGGAATGTGGCAGTAAATGAGGCTGTAAAGGTGATGGCACTGGAAAACATACAAACAGTTGACTATAAAGAGACAGTAATCGAAAAAATGAAAGACGTTGTGATGGAAAGGGCAAACCCACTCATCAGACAGGCACTTGATAAGGAGAAGACAGTGGTAATCTCAGGCATAAGCAATCCCAGGAGCCAACATGGCAGGGGAGACTTGAAGAAAATAAAGCTAGGGTTGTAGACCTGATAAGAAAGCTTGGAGTAGTTTGTGGTCCTGAGGATATTGTAAACATACACCAACTAGGTAAATATTCGAGAGAAGGAAAGCTGAGACCAACAAAAATAACCTTTGAGAGAGGGGAAACATGTAGGGAAATATTGTTGAGAAAAAAAAGTCTAAAAGACCTTCAAGAATTCAAAGAAGTGTTCATTAGACGATACAGAACACAGGAAGAGATGGGACAGATCAAAAACTTGTTGTAAGAGGCAAGAAGGTTAAATGAGGAAAGAAATGAAGAAGAGAAGAAAAATTTTCATTTCAGAGTCCTTCCAGATAAAGGGGAGATAAAGAAGATAATGACAGAAGATCAGGGGATGGGGCCTCATTAAGATTGTTATACACAAATGCTGATGGATTAGCTGGTAAGGCAGTAGAATTAAAAGATAGGATTCACAACAGTAAGGCAGATATAGTAGCAATTACAGAGACTAAGTTGAGTGAGGACATAAACAGTGTCACAGATTTTCCTAAGGGCTTCAGAATATTAAGGGTTGAAAGATCTGAGAGGACTGGTGGAGGGATAGCACTGCTCATAAGTGAAAGGATTCAAGTTGAAGAAATAAACTTGGCTATAGAAAGTGAGTTCAAGGAATTTCTTGTTGCTCGCATAAATACTGGGTCAGAGAGCATTATAATAACTGTTGTATACAACCCACCAAGGAACCAAAATAGGCTTGAAGTTTATGAGGAAAGTCATATAGGTACTATTGAAGTCATAAACTCAGTTGTTAACATGGCACGGGGAAAAAAATGTAGGATTTTGATTATGGGAGACTTTAATCATAAAGAGATAGATTGGATAAATCTTGACCCACACAGTGGTGAGGACTCATTCGGGGCAAGATTCCTAGATTGCGTACAAGGGAATTTCCTACACCAACATGTAATGGAACCAACAAGGGCCAGAGGTGGGGATGAGCCATCACTACTTGATCTAGTGTTCACAGATAATGTGTTGGATATTGAAAAAATTGAGTATGAACCACCAATTGGAAAGAGTGACCACTGTGTGTTGTTGATGGAGTATATCATTGAAGATATTCTTCCTGAGAGTAGAGGCACTGAGGACATGAGGAGGAACTATCCGAAAGGAGATTAGATCAAAATGAATTAGCTTTTTGCAGTTATTGACTGGAGAACCTTATTTTACAACAAATCTGTACAAGAAATGTATGACATCTTTTGTGAGAAATATGGGAAGATAGTAGATTGCTGCATACCTGTCACCAAAGTAGGTGTAATTCATGCCAGAGCGAAATGGTTCGATAATGGGTGTAAAAGAGCTAAGGAGTGGAGAGACAAATGCTGGAAAAGGTATAGGAGGAGAAAAAACATAAATGCCTGGCAAACCTACAAAAGAGCAAGAAATGACTACCTAAGTAAAAGGAGAGAGGCAGAGAGGGACTATGAGAGGGACATCACCAGGAAGGCTAAAGAAAATCCCAAGCTTTTCCACAGCTTTATCAGAGGAAAACTGAAGGTAAAAGAACAGGTTTTAAGGCTAAAGAGAGCGGATGGAAGCATCACTGAGACGGATGAAGAGATCTGCAAAGAATTGAACACGGAGTTTCAGTCAGTATTTACAGTAGAAAATACCCCACCCCCTCAGATAGCAGTGATAGAAGCTCAAGGGCCGGTATTAGAGAACATCAACCTTACAGCCACAGAGGTATGCAAAGCGCTGATGGATTTAGATGTTCATAAAGCTACAGGTCCTGATGACATATCCCCTCATGTGCTTAAAAAATGCGCAAACTCAATATCAGTGGCACTAAGTATCATATTTAAAAAGTCACTGGAGTCAGGAAGATTCCAAGATGATGGAAACAAGCAAATGTGATACCAATCTTCAAAAAGTGAAGGAGGGATACGGCTCTGAACAATAGGCAAGTTTCCTTGACCAGCATAGTTTGCAAAGTTATGGAGAAACTACTAAGGAAACATATCTCTCTTCACTTGGAATCCTTCAACTATTTGTCAGTGAGGCAACATGGCTTCAGAGAAGGTAGATCAACAGTAACAAACTTATTAGAATTTTATGATGAGGTAAGCCTAATCTTACAGGAAAGAGAGGGCTGGGCAGATTGCATATTCCTAGACTTTCCAGAAGGCGCTTGACACTGTTCCACATGGGAGACTTATTAGGAAGCTGCAAGCAATGGCTAGAGTAGGTGGAAATGTTTTAGAATGGATAAAAACTTACTTAGAAGGAAGGGAACAGAGGGTTAGAGTAAGACACTCAGTGTCTGAATGGAGAAGAGTTAGTAATGGAGTTCCACAGGGTTCAGTTTTAGGGCCACTTTTGTTCCTTGTATATGTAAATGACCTACCAGAGTCTGTAAATTCATTCATGAATATGTTTGCAGATGATGCAAAGATTGTGAAGAAAGTAAAAAACGAGAACAATGGTAGAGAACTTCAGGAGGATCTAAATAATCTGCATGAGTGGTCAGAAAAGTGGCTAATGAAATTCAATACTTCAAAATGTAAGGTAATGAGAATGGGTACAAGTGCAAGGAGGCCCAAGCTTGACTACTCGGTGGCTGGAGTACAACTTCAAGAGACAGAAAATGAGAGAGATCTAGGAGTAAACATACTAGTAGATTTGTCTCCAGAAATACATATAAATGGCATAGTAAGGGCAGCATATGCATTCTTATCAAATGTAAGGGTAGCCTTCAGGCACATGGACAAGGAAATGTTCAGAAATATTTATGTAACCTATGTGAGGCCAAAACTCGAACATGCAGCCCCCTTTTGGAATCCGCACTTGAAAAAGCACATAACTAAGCTTGAAAAAGTTCAAAGACATACCACGAAACTGGTGCCAGAAATACCCAATCTCAGTTATGATGAGAGGCTGAGGGAATTAGACTTACCATCACTCGAAGCTAGAAGAGTGAGGGGGGATATGGTGACAGTCTTTAAATTCCTTCATGGTTATGATAGAGTGGATAGGGATCGATATTTTGATATGGCTGGCTCTAGAACTAGAGGTCATAGTTTGAAGCTTCGTAAGAAATCTTCTTTGCAGGATGTAAGGAAATACTTTTTCAGTGTAAGAGTAGTTGATAATTGGAATTGGCTAAGCGAGGAGGTAGTTAATGCTATCTCAATCCATAGTTTTAAGGACAGGTATGATAAGTATCACTAAGTATAAAATGGAACCGATGAGGAGACGGGAAGATACGAGCTTTGGGCTCTTTCCCATAAACACAATTAGGTAATCACAATTAGGTAATCACACACACACACACACACACACCACACACACACACACACACACACACAAGTTCAAAGACATGCCACGAAACTGGTGCCAGAAATACCCAATCTCAGTTATGATGAGAGGCTGAGGGAATTAGACTTACCATCACTCGAAGCTAGAAGAGTGAGGGGGGATATGGTGACAGTCTTTAAATTCCTTCATGGTTATGATAGAGTGGATAGGGATCGATATTTTGATATGGCTGGCTCTAGAACTAGAGGTCATAGTTTGAAGCTTCGTAAGAAAACTTCTTTGCAGGATGTAAGGAAATACTTTTTCAGTGTATGAGTAGTTAATAATTGGAATTGGCTAAGCGAGGAGGTAGTTAATGCTATCTCAATCCATAGTTTTAAGGACAGGTATGATAAGTATCACTAAGTATAAAATGGAACCGATGAGGAGGCGGGAAGATACGAGCTTTGGGCTCTTTCCCGTAAACACAATTAGGTCATCACAATTAGGTAATCACACACAAAATTTTTCCTTGTGTTTTTGAGTGACTAAGTGCTTAGTGGAAAACTTTACCATAATTTCCCTAAATCTGAAATCCTGCAGAGTATTGTGAGTGCAAAACTTATATTTGTTGTATGACGAGACTGTCCAAAATATTAAAGAAAAAATTGAGAACATTTTCGTGAGGGGAGAGAGAAGCTGCTGTCCTGTTCTGCCTTGAAGGAAATTTAGAAGAGTTGCCAGAGGTAAAGCCATCACATCACATTACCTAATTTTTTGTGTAAACTGGGGAAAGCTCTTAAGCCGTTTACCTGATCCTGTGGTTCCATATATTGTTAAAATCAGTATCCTTCCCATTTATATTAACTTGTTAGTTAGTTTGTTACACGAAATAATTGAATAATTAAATAAATACCAAATATCCACCTGTCAACAGTACTGAGTTAAGTTGCCAAGTAGTACAGTTGTCGTATTTTCTTAATTTTTTTGCTTTTCTTTTAGCTTTCTCTTTTACTATTTTTTTTATTTTGTATATATATTGAGTTAAATGTAAAGTCTAATCCTGTGATAACATATCTTGGTTAGCAAGTGAGTTTATCAGTTAGGAAGAATATATAGCAGAAACAGGTGGGTGCCTCCTCAGACACAAATTCGAATTATTCCTTTAGGTTTGACTTTTGTTTTGTTGCATTTTTTCTTTTTCTTTTTATCCTTAAATTACCATGGTCAAGTTTTTAAGTTGTGTGTTACCAGAAAAGAGATAAATTGAGTCACTAAATAGCACTTATATGGAGATATAAAAATTCTGTGTGAAGCTTAAATAAAAGTTTTTCTCTTTTTTTTCTCTTTCTCTTCTTCTTTCTATATTCTGTGAGAGAGAGAACATAAAAATGAGGCCATCTCTGTCCCAAAATTCTCCCATTCATGGGTCGGTAGGAGGGGTAGCCATTAGGAGACTTAAACAGAAAATCAAGAATTTAGAGGCAAAGGTTATAAGCCTTGATGATAAAATTCAGAATATGGATGGAGAAATGAAAGAGAATGAAACACTAAGAGAGCAAATAAGATCTTTGGAGGAAGCAAATAAAGCACAAGGGTAGGAGAGAAAGCAACTAGAAAAAAGAATAAAGAAGCTGGAAGGGGAAAAGAGTCAACTAGCATCTAGAATTTCTAAACAAGAAGATAAAAACAAACAGCTGAATGACAACCTAAATGAATTAGATGTTAGTTCACTGCTCTCTTCTGAGAGAGACGAGATTGCTGCTTGGAATGTCCAGATTAAGGAAAATATTGAACAGTTCAGAAAAGAGTTCCAGGAGCTAAATATGGA
>JAXCGZ010008044.1:0-50000 GCA_037179515.1 Halocaridina rubra
TGGTTTCGAGGAATTGTGGGAGTCCTTTATCCTCAAGGAGCTATAAGGAGTTATAGATATATATTAGCTTCTTGTCAATGTGTGTGCTTTAGCTCAGCCATCTTCCTTATAAAGGAAATTGCGACCATTGTATGTATGTTTTTACAATGCTGAGAAAGAAATATTTTGATCTTAATCACTCTTAATTGCAGAAAGCCAAGATGATGATCAAAAGTTTACTTTTAAGAATAGGAAAGGTCGAAATCAAAGTTCACACAAACAGAACCGTGACAATCAGCCTCCTCACGGATCAGCTGATGAATCCAAGAAGCCCTTTCGATCTCATTCATGGCAGAATTTCCACATCAACGAGAAAGAAATTATTGAAGCTGTAGAAAGAGCTTGGTTTGGTGTAACACTTTCTTGGAAATAATTGTTCCCTCTTAAATATTGAAACACAAATACTCTCTTACTTAATATATCTTTAGAACTTTGTTTCACTTTAATGTTTCAGTTTTTCTTACAGTTCTATCTTATTCTAAGCAGAATTTCCGCATCACCGAGAAGGAAGTTGATAAGCTGTAGAAAGAGCTCTGTTTTCGTGTAATGCTTACTTTGAAGTACTAGTACTTTCTTATAAGAATTAAATACAAATACTCCTTTGTTGATAGTGTTCTTACTTAGAGCTTTATCACACTTTCAACGAGCTGTAGAAAAACTTTGTTTGGTGTAACCTTTTCTTGGAAATAATTGTACCTTCTCAAATTCTGTAGAATTTGATCTCATTTTCATATACTGTAATTACTCAAGTTATACATAACAAAATTTGGAGGTATTGCATAATTGTATGTACGTTTCCTACCTCATAACTCTTAATCAATTCATTGTTGTGCACGTAATATCATCTGCAGAATAATGAGTACATGCTGATATGGTTCCTATACTTGGTTACATTGTGGGATAAATTCCATCAACTAGAACTATATCAAGTAAGCCTGCTGTAGATATCCCCTAAATTAATTTTCAACCTATTTTCTGTTAACTAAAGCTTCTCTGAATACTGCTTATAATACTACAGCATAATGTCTAGATTGTACAGTATTATGTTATTTATTCTTTACAGAATAATATGCTAGATAATTTTTCTTTTAATATCATTGAGGCTGCACTTATTCATGAATAGCATTTATTGCACACTTTTAAAACTAGTATTTTGATGAAAACGGTATTATTTTTTATTATGACAAGCAATTCCGAACTTCTGAACAGATATGTCAGTACTTATCACTCATTATTTTAACATACATTACTTCTCCTGATGCTCTGTGGCAGTCATAGCTCCTGCCTTCTAATTTTTTTTTTTAGTGTGAGAGTAACTTGTATAAATGGTGCGTTGATGTAGAGTAATATATATATATATATATATATATATATATATATATATATATATATATATATATATATATATATATATATATAGAGAGAGAGAGAGAGAGAGATTATTTTATTTTATTTTATTAATTTATTGCGCCAAGGCGTCAGACATTACATGAGTTCATACAAATAATGCTTCAAATGGATATAAAACCAAGAATTGAACATGGTTTACAGGGAGGTGTACATATTGATAAAACATTGCTGCATACTAACACACAACTCACAGAATGGCAGCACAGAGTACATTATATGCAAAAGTAAAGCTCAGAGAAACGCAGAATGCACAAACAGAATTATATAGCAACATACAGAAAATATATGTATAATTCAATATAATTAATGGCCAAAGTGAGGAAAACGAGCAAGAATAACATCAAGGTTGTCATCATTAAGTAAAAATGAGCAGATCTGTATTGAGTTCTGACCTCGTGGTAAAACATCTCTCACTGTGGGGCACTGAAGACAATAGTGGTCAAGAGTGTTAGCATTAGTTCGGTCGCATAATGTACAGGAGGTGTACTGTGGCATATCTAGAGTCTGGGAGACCTGCCATAAAGGCCGATACCCCATTCTGAGCCGAGCACTAACTACATTGAGAAAGAGAGAGAGAGAGTTTTATATATATATATATATATATATATATATATATATATATATATATATATATATATATATATATATATATATATATTGAAAGAGAAGGTAACTCTGGAACATTTATATTATAGTTGAGCATCAAAATTCCTCTCTGATGCTCAACTATTTTATATATATATATATATATATATATATATATATATATATATATATATATATATATATATATATAATATATATATATATATATATATATATATATATATATATATATATATTTTACAGTCCCTTCTCCTTTTACGTGAGTTTTTGACTACGCGAAAATGGTATAATGTGTTTACAAAATAATAAATTAACTTGAAGTACACGAATAACGCGAGCGAAAAAAAGCGAGGCACTGAGTGGAAGAAGGTCTGGTCTGTCACAGTGGCCATTTTTGAGTTATGTACACAAGTGTATTCCCATGTCCCTTTCCTACAGGGTGTTTGGAAAGTCACTGTGCACTTTGTGTATATATATATATATATATATATATATATATATATAATATATATATATATATATATATATATATATATATAATATATATATATATATAATATATATATATATATATATATATATATATATTATATATATATATATATATATATATATATATATATATATATATATATATATATTATATATATATATATATATATAATATATATATATATATATATATATATATATATATATATATATATATATATATATATATATATATATATATATATTATATATATATAAAGTGCACAGTGACTTTCTAAACACCCTGTACTAGTACAACAATGACTTAGGTGGAAAAATCACCCCAATAATGGTGAAAATCCCATTTTGTAGAGGTACTGACCGACCACACTGCAGACAAAGGCACAAGCTATGGCTAGTGGTCATTAGGTCCATTTTTATCTGAATAATCCAGTCAGAAATTTGTTACGGCTTAGTACTCTCTTCCCCCAGACCTGAACCACGGAAACCAACTTCTGGCTTCAGTATTCCACTGACGTTAGGTCGATATTCCTTGTGTATTCATGTAAAAGTACGCATCTATCATCGGGTGCATGTGAGGGAGTCCCAACACAGTGGTAAGAAGTGTTGGTGACCTTGTTTAGAGTGCCACTCTCCCATCCCCCCTACTCTGCTCCTCCCTCTCCTATCACTCAAGGAAACTGCTTACCGCCAGCTCACACCTGTTGTCCACCGTATATAGACGAGTTAATTTGTTTATTTTTTTTTATCTATATCTTTAATACTGTACTTGTTTATTTTTAGCTTACATACATATTTCAGATTGCTTATAAACTTGTATAATGTGTTTAACTAGTTTATTTTTTGGTATAGTGTGTTTGTACACAAATGTAGAACATATCTATGCCTATTAACATTATATTTGGTATAGTGTGTTTGTACACAAATATAGAACATATCTATGCCTATTAACATTAGTCCTTATAGAAATATGCTCTTTAAATTACGCAAAATTTGGTTCACACAAACCTTTTGAGAACCTATCCTTGCGTAAATAAAGAGGAGACTGTATATATATAAACAGTCATACCTCTAGTCACAAATTTAATCCGTTCCTAAACCCTGTTCGTGAGGCAAAACCATTTTTCCCATTGTAATGCAGGTAAATCAAATTAATCTATTCCCCATCACCATAAATATATTTTTAAATTTTGTTTATGAGTATGAACATGAATAAATACACCTGTAATAGGAAAATTACATTAATAATAGAAAGACATTCTACTCTACTAAAAAATAACATTGTACAGTACTGTATTTACCTTTGTGGTTGATTGTTGCAGGAACACGTGGATGGTGGTGGAGGAGGAGAACTACTCCTTTGAAGGAGAGTCCCCTTCCATAAAAACGTCATGAAACTGTTTAGGTACAAGCTGTAATTCTGGTGTTTTCTTTTAAAAGGTGGTTCTCTGACTATTGGCACAAAAAACCATCCAAAGAAATTTGTCCTTTTCTTTGCTGATATTATCCTAAAGTGAGACATCACATTGTCCTTTTAAATGTTCACTGCTGTTGCTCACAGTTTTTTCCAGGTGATTAGTCTCAATAAATGCCTGCACATCACTCTACGTACTAAAAATTTCTTTAAATTTTTCACTGGAAATTTTTATCCTATCATTCCCCTCCTCGGCTGACTGCTTCTCTTGGAGAGTCTTCACCTGTTCACGTTGCAACTCTATTAGTTTTTCGGTGCTAACTTCTTGTTTGTAATCCTCCACCAGCTCCACATCCTTCTCATTGACCTCCAAGCCCAAACTCTTGCCCGTGGCCACAATTTCGTTCACAATTTGAATATCTATCCTGCTTGAAGCCTTCGAAGTCTCTGTCAGCCACACAACCTGGCCAAAGTTTCCTCGGGGCAGATTTCAACGTGCGGTATAAGACCTCCTTCCATGCCTTGTCAGTGAGGCCAATGCTGTGGAGAATATTAAAGTAGTCTTTCCAGAATTCACGAAGGGTCAAATCCGTGTTGTTGGTGACCTGGAAACACCTGACAAGGTCACTCTTTGTATAGAGCTTCTTAAAATTAGAAATCACTTGCTTGTCCATGGGCTGGAGGAGAGGAGTGGTGTTGGGAGGCAGAAATTTGACTTTTATGAAGTTGTATTCCATAGCAAGGTCTTCCAAACCTGGAGGATGTGCAGGAGTATTGTCCATTATGAGAAGACACATAGGGAGCAAACCTTCTTCCTCAAGATATTTCTTCACAGCTGGCGCACACACTTCAATCACGGAGGGTCAGATCCGTGTTGTTGGTGACCTGGAAACACCTGGCAAAATTACCCTTTGCATAGAGCTTCTTAAAATTAGAAATCACTTGCTGGTCCATGGGCTGGAGGAGAGGAGTGGTGTTGGGAGGCAGAATTTTGAATTTTATGAAGTCGTATTCTATAGCAAGGTCTTCTCCCAAACCTGGAGGATGGGCAGGAGTATCGTCCATTATGAGAAGACACTTAAGGGGCAAACCTTTTTCCTCAAGATATTTCTTCACAGCTGGCGCACACACTTCAATGATCTGAAAACGAAACACTGCTTGATCATCCGATCAACCATCACTCGGACGAACAGACCACAACCATCCCATACACAATTCAGTCTTATCGAATCCACTCAAGGCCTATTGCACTGTGTATGGGTACCCTAAGGCAAGTGTGTAGTCTTCAATTTTTATGAAGTGCTTTTTTCAGCTTTTGCACAATTATTTTGAATGTCAGTAAGAGATACGGACTATATTTTCAGAAAATTCGTATTCTACCTTAAAATGGAAAAGCAGAACAGATATCCTGATAATTTTTACGCTATTTAATTTCCCTGTATGTAATAGTTCTGGTTCTTTCCATTTTTGTATGTAGCTGTACAGTATTTGTGTATAACCCAAATTTGTTGTTGTTAATATTATTCTGTGTATGCTTTTACAGTAATAAAACTGATAACATTCATCTTTCTGCATACCTGAATGCCCAATGTTTCTATGCCAATATCAATAGTGCTAGCAAATCTTGGCTGTGGAATTCATATTTGTAGAATTGTCATTTAATTAATCATTCTGGACCTGGGGCATACTGTTTGCCTTTGTATTCCCTCCCCACATAACTTTACTTGAAGTTGGATTTATTTGTACAGATTTGTCTTTTAAATACATAAGTGTATACAGGTACCTATTTATGGATGGAAATGATCAAATAATATACTAACATCTAGATGTGTTTACAGCTTATGATCCACAGGGCCATTAGTGAAGACAAAAAACAGAGGTTACAAAATATTTTAGGTGTCTTAGTCTTAAGTTTTAGTCTCTCTCTCTCTCTCACTCCTTTACTCGCTAATTTTTTTTACATGAATAAAGATTCTAAGATTTATGGATTTTACCCATCTTTCTGGGTATCTGGAAAAGCTTTCCTTATTATCATCTTTCAAATGCATTTCTTTTGCCAGATTTGGAAGCCATAAAGTGAAAGAGCACTTTAGCATGTGCAACTCACGTAGTCTAAGATTACACTATAGTAAGGGGCAAAAATGTTATGTCCTTCTGTTGCCTCCTTATAGTATCAATGCAAAACTAGCCATCATCATTGTCCCGTCATGACAGATCTGAAGTTCAAAAGTGCTTGTTCTTAAGTTTCAACTTCTCTACGCTTCTCCTGTTGAAGGTAAATAAGACAAAAACGTTAAGACTAAATTGTATTCAGTAATGACATGTCGGAAGAGAACTTCTCAGCACTTGGTAAGATCACAGATTTAGTAAGAAATTTAGACATAATCTGAAATCAAGTGATGTAGTAAATTACAATAGCATGATTTTGGTTTTAGGAATGTAATAGGCAGTTCAAAGAATAAAAGAAAAAACTATTGCATAGCTGAAAGATGAGCTAAATAATTGGTTAGAACTATAGAAAATACAATAAAGGGCATTCTTAATTGCAATCCCAATACTAAGCTTTATCTTGCTCCTTATAACACATGCGAAACCACTCTGAAGCTCTGTTCATTTGGTATATCGTACAAAATGAATTTTTGCTATTATTTACGAAAGATGAAGTTCCTGGGTTATCTTGCTTGTGATAGATGCTGTTATCAATCAAGATTACAAGACAAAATTTTTCTTATGCAATCTGAATTATGAATATGAACTACTTAATCAAATGAACGAATTAAATATGCACAAGCAAAATGGGTGATTTGACCCAAATGCACTATTCCCCTCATTTTGAATGGAGCGACTGTTAACAGATTTCTTCGGCTTTATATCCTAATACACTAGCCTGCTTTATTTTTTATTAACTACGTAGTATCTGTTAACAATGGCCCTAAATAGATTAAACACTAGTGCATGAAGGTAAACAAATCGTTTGTTAAACTATTAATTAGTTTTACTACTCATTAGTCACATTGCTCAATCTTCAGATGCAATCTCATGTCAAATTCACAAGCACATACTGCAGACAAGGGTTTCCAGTCACAAGACAGAAGTAATATTTTTATCATGAAACAAAGAATAACTAACACCGTTACTTAGGTTTAAAACTAATATTACAGTAACTAATATTACAATTACACTCTTTGGTTGCAGATACATTCTCTTCAAAATGAACCCCACCCTATTACTATAAGTACGTTACTCCCCAAAACAACACAGCTTTTCATGCGTTACAAATACAACAGTTACTACAATATATTTTCTTTTAATGCAGTACTGCATCTAAAGATCCCTTGCTGAGTATCCTGAAACTGTACTGAAGTGAGCAACATTCTAGAATCTATTTAGAAATGCATTTGCATTTGGCAAGAACGGTACCAGACTCATGCTTGACACTTTGGGGGGAGACAGCGCATACACGCCACCAAGCAGTACAGTCTAGTGTTCCAGTCATGCCATTTACTAAACTAACTTGTTTAAGAGAACTTCATCTTTCTACTTCTCATCATTACTCTCCTTTGCATGTGCAAAGAATATAGCCATATCTATAATTTTATATACCGTGTAAATATTTCTTTCAACAAAGTCCGTACTTTCCATAGCAGTCACTTCAAGTTCACACAGTACTAGCCGATACTCAATCTGCTTCCATTACAAAGGTAACCAAATGCATAAAAAGATAGATTTGAGAAAGAATCAATAATATGGAAGAAAATAAGAACTACTGAGACTATTATACTGATATGTCCAAACTGCACATACCTATCTAAAGTTACTATCCAAGAAAAGTAACCATGGGAAAACAACAATATTAAAATACACTTACTTGATTGAATTTTAAATGGATATAACCTTAAAAAATATGTTTTATATATATATTTATAGTATATGATTGAAGCACAATGGGACATCAAGCATGTAATGGGGGAAAATTACTGTTTGCGGGATGAAGGGCTTTAATTAGATAAGAGGGTTTCAAAAAACCTACACATGAACTTTTAAAGAACCCTTATTTTAAGGTACACGAACACATAAATATGTTATTTTTCCATTTATAAATAACTACTTTACTGGAATGACTTAGGTTGGCAACCAGCATTGTCAGTGTCACTTCATTGGCCAGAATCGTGGAAGACCAGCAGCAAGAGCAGTCTAATAGTTCACTTTATTTCCGGACATGACACCACACATTTTTATGACCTTATTGTCGTCTGGCATTCTCTCTTAACAGTTTTTTCAGCCTATTTTTCAAAATGACAGAAAGGTCTGAGTCTCATCATGGAGCACCATCCACGGGTATACACTTGCAGTACATCATTCCTTATATGCAGGTACATAAGGCAAAAAGTAAACTGTCAAATGTAAAATGAATATGTAAAAACAGCTCACATATATTAGTTAGCATCTGATAAATTTTGAATACTTATCTCCTGAGGCACTAAGTAAACAACTAATAATAACTGTGATAACATTACACCCAATTATTAATCAAACTCAATACAGGTATGTGTATCGTCATTAACACATACAAATGAAATCCTTTCTTGTTTAGAAGGCTTCCTGGGGATAACTAGTAAAAAGTTGTTCACAGAAAAGTCACAAAAATACAATCATGACATGAAAGAAAAAAAGATAATAAATAATTTCAAATGCCAAATGACCACTTCAAAAACTTTGTGTCAATCCTTGATCATACAGTTGTCTCTAAATCCTCGTGAACCATCTTCTGAAACTGCTCCTGGCCTGGAAAAGATAAGGAATAAGTTAGACGAGTCATAACGAACATCATTCATCTAAAGTAAATATTTTAAAATTGTTAATTTGTATTAAAAGCAGGCAAAAAAGCAGCACATTAAATAAATCACTCGCAAATGAATGCATATGACATTATTTAAAGACAAAAATGCATCAATCATGACATAAAAGCAATGAAGCCTCACTGAATCAAATGAAAGCTTTTGACATAAAAATATAAGAGTCACCTGAAACTTACTATATCCTATGAAAAAATAATTTCCATGCAAGTAATAGATAATCATAAAGAGCTTAATTTCAGTGTAAAATAACTTTTTATTTTATATCATTAAACATGAATTGTCATGCAATGAAAGAGGAAAGAAGAGAGAAGGATATTTTTTTGCAATATCAGAAGTGATAAGTTTAGATTAAAATAATCATCATAGTAGTAATTCATGGGGGAATTACTTAGGTTTATTAAGATGTACATTAAGTTAAATTAGGACTAATAAAAACTACTTCCATATAGTGTTTCTCATGGAACAGCAATTATCAATCTATTCAGAAAGTCAATAGAAAAGGAATAATAATTACTCTAAAATGCTTTCAAAGGGTTTGAGGGGGGATTAAAAAAAGGGTAACTTTAGCGTTGTTCATACGTACAGAACAGAGCCAGAGCAGAATCCTTGGCATAGAGCGTGCAAGAAACAGCGAGGTGATGTGTAAGCCACTCTGTTGGCATACTACCTACATCATACTTTCTATGCTTTGGATAAGCTTAAAGTAGTTGCTAATGTTCCACTTATTTGAACATGTTTCAAAATATCATCAAAATGTATATTATATGTACATAACAAATCCTATCCAAAGCATTATATTGCATGAATATTAACCTGCACCGTGACTAGATAATACAAGACATTTTTTAACGACGATTAAATATAGCTGACAAGGATAGTATTATTTCTTGACAGTCGATTAAAGGTAAGGTCTGCCCAATTATGCCCTTACCTAATTGACAGTCCATAATAGGTAAGGTCTGCCCATTCATTGCCTTACCTAAAGTCTCCGAATTACCTGTCACGGCACTTAGTTTCCATCAGTGCATAGCCTGGAACTAGGGTAGGCTACTTTTGATAGAAAGTTAAAAAATTTTCATGAATGGCAGGTAAGAAACACATTGTCTTTTCATAACTAATGCCACATAACTATTGGTAAGAAATAGATTAACAGACTTTTATTTTAAAGATTAAATTTCTTTTTATAAAACAACTTGGGTGGTGGGTGTGCATCAAAACGAGGGCTACTCTTATCTCTACATTAATTATAGTAACTACATTTAATAAATACTTATTTAACTTGTGTAACTAGACTGGCAAAGCAGTTGTGCAAATTGTGATTCATTGATAATTTAGCTAATAAATGTAAATTACATCACTACTGCAATCTCTCTGTATGCAAGATACATGGAACCTGTTGTCAAGAAAAACAGGTACCACCCACCATATTTTAAGGAAGGTATTTGTAAATTTGAGTTGACACTTTTAATCAACGTAATTGAGATTACTACTGTTGGGTTGACTGAATTTCTCTTGGCCTGAAAAAGCAATAACATAATGGAGTCCACAAAAAAAAGTATATATACATATAAGTGCTATAATAAGAAGCTGAGAACTTGAAAAAATCTATCTTCCTATTAAATTATAAACTTGGGAAGAAGCAAATTTTACTAATAAAGTCACTAAATGTTCTATCAGTTTTAAAAAATAACTTGACAATATCATATTAAATTCAACAAGCAAACATAAGTACAAGAACTTTTATAAAATGAGAAGTATTCTTCCCTTCCGTCATCACTTATATCCTACTATAAGAAACACCCAAAAATTTCACAAAATTCAATCAGTATACATCTAGAACTTTTGGTAATATTAAAAAAAAAAGCTGTCCGAGCCACGTCACACTAAGGCTTCACCCTGTTACTTTTACAGAAAACTATTTATTCCATATTTCTTTTACTTTTACAGAAAACTAGTTATTTCATATTTCTTATGTTAATTGCATTTATCAGAAGACTTAAAACAACATTCCAGTAGTGCTCAGGCAAGGTTATGATAACAAGCATGCACATCTGTGGCTTCAACGGGGTAGTAAATCAATACTAAATGATGACCTAAAACTCCAGATGTTGTACTTTTTTTTTTTCATTCACACACAATTTCTCTACATCAATCAAGGTGTCTGATAAATGATCTCCATCAAATAACATAAGATATCAGGGGCACTTATGGAAGACAACACTTAACAGTTTGCCTAAAAAATAATATTATTTCCTTTTCAATATAAAACTTAGAAAGGCCTCTGGTCCTTTAACAAAATTAGTCCATGGCTCGGGTGGTTTAAAAAAAAAAAAAAAAAAACGTACTCCCACCACAAGGACGGTGCACGTGACTAAGACTGCCATGATAAAAGAATGCACTCATCCAGATCAAGATCTTCTTTGCTCGCTGATACGCTTGTATCTTAGCTCCACCTTTACTAAATATGAAAAATATTGTCTTGTAAAATATTTCATAAGGGTGGGAAGTTACAAGACGGACATTATAAAATATATATATATATATATATATATATATATATATATATATATATATATATATATATATATATATATATATATATATATATATATATATATATATATATATATATATATATATAAAGAACCAGGTGTAGTGAATTACATCAATGCATTTTCTAAAATGGCCGCAAGTGCAGCATGAGCTATGTATTGTCTTTAACTACAGCTTACTAAAGTCTATTGAAATGTAAAAAAAGAAAAAAAAGAAAAAGGTAACAATCTTGAGTGAAGGTCCTTGAGTATTCTCACTCACAGAGTTCAAAATTAAATGAACAGTAGTATGCTGCATATAATAATTGCAGAAATAATAATAATAATAATAATAATAATAATAACAATAATAATAATAATAATAATAATAATGATAATAACAATAATAATATAAATATAATAGTGATAGCAGTACTAATAATAATAAAAATATTAGCATGTGCTATATTAGCCTTTCTACTCGAAGTCGTTTTGCTAGTGCATGGTGACGTGCACCCCTGAGTGAGTGGGAATAGGATGCATGGCAGGGAAGGGATGACGGATCCTCTCCCTCAGGCATAGATGCTCCAAGACCCATTAGCTGGCACTTACTCTCAAGATAAGCCGCTAGTTCCTGATCGTCAGCACGCTGAGCCAATGCTCTGGGGGTGTTACCCTGCAGGTCCCGAATGGTCAGAGATGCACCCGCGGCTACCAACATGCAGCACACTGTGCGACGACGACTGTGGGCAGCTTGGTGCAGAGCTGTCTGACCCCTGAAACAAAATTCAAACTTTTATATAGGGAAAGATAATCTTAGAAGTCATTAAGGATTGGTGACTTAAAAAAAAATAAGCAATTACGAAACTTCTATATTGATTGCATCCTGGAAAATCTGAATGGCCATGAACATAGAATAGCATACGAACAATGATGTCGTCTGTAAATTTTATTAAACATAACGCCCTATCCTGCTGCAGTTACCAGGAAGGCCACAACCGGGGAGGATGGAAGAATTAAAGTTAATTATCAGAGCTGAAGTTTTAGCAAAGGAAGTTTCAGTGTTCAAACAAGGAATCCAAAATTGTTTGAAGTAGAGTAAATAGACTTCTAATGCATAAAATAAGTAAGAAATATAACTGTTGATGTTTTAAATAGCAGAACTATCAAATACTGCTACATGAAAAGATATTATATAGTTTCATTTAAAAAACGTAAAAAATAACACTTAACAGATTAACACTTTTTGTCTAAACTGTGCACTAGCATCAACTGTATAATTGTAAAGAAGGTATATTCTAAAGTTAATAATATTATCAGAATATTAATAATTGGTTCGCATTTGGAACACACATGCTCTTTTAATATAGCCTCATGATTTCAACAGAATATTTAAGTACAATATTCCCCAGCTCCAACTTATCTAAGTCCACCCCATAATGGGGATTAATAATGACATAATAAATGACAAACATATACGTAAATTATTCCAGAAGGGACAATTCAAATTGATACTTGGCAATACTCTGAGCTGATTGCAAACATACTGGGAAGAGTAAATGAGCATAGTTGAAGGTCTTGTGGAAAAAACCTAAGGAATAACAAAATTTGTAAGAGTTCAAAAGCTAGAGAAGCTTATACAAGAAAGGTCAAGACAGATACATCAGCTGCATAAAAATATGCTGATCACAGGTTTTGTAAAGACCCTTCATAGTTTTATTTCATTAGTTACAGAGTCAATAACTGTCATAAAGGATATCGAAATACATAATATGCTGGGTAAAAGGCATTATTTCTTCTATTTTTTATAACGCACAATACATACTGTACAAACAAGAACGTTTTCGTGTTTCTAGGTGATTATCTTCTTTAATTTATTTTAACTCTGAAAATTCTTTTTGATGCTAAAAACACAACAATAATGCTTTTTCTACAGCACTGCATTTCGAATATTAAGCATCCTCATATCTACCACAAAAAATCTGCAAAATATTTCTTTCTTTTAAGTAGTAAAATTTTCACTCCAGACTTGAAGTTCAGAGATTTTTAAGTAAAATCATTTTAACAGGAAAACTTACTTCTCAGTGTCAACCATATCCAAAATGGAGGGAGGAGCTGAGGCAATCAGGTAACGAACGATATCCTTATGACCATGCCGTGCTCCATAATGAAGAGCCGTTTGTCCATGGGCATCAATGGACAGTAATGAATATCCCTGGGCATGGAGGTCTTTCAGCTAAAGAAATAATATTAAAGAAGTATTCATGTAGTTTTATATGATGTGTGAGTTTATTACGGCACTTTACATGATTTAAAATCCTTACAGTCATATATCTGCCAATAATATAAACAGAAAATTCCTAAATAATGAATTGATTATGCTAGAGAGAAAGTACACATTTCTTAAAGCTAAAGAAAGCAATATTAATATTAACTAAATGTAAAAACAATGGTTGTTACTTTAAAATCCTGTTAAGCGTTCAGCTTCAGTACCATTTGAAACTAGTTAACTAGCATTTAATATGATAACTATTTGTACTCATGAATAAAATCTCTATTGTTTAAACGCTTATTAAAACAAAGTGTGTCATACTATACTGTAGTTTGATTAAAGTAGAATAAAGAATTGTGTGAACTATAAATGGATATAAAGATATAAAAAACTTTCTCTAACAAGATAGCAACTATATCAATTTCCATAGTGTCCTAGTTAAGTGAACTAGTATTTTACTAATTGGTAACTGCATTTCATGTAGAAACGTTATTTTTAGACCTATAACAAGTGGATATTACCAAACACAAACCAAAGGTCAATTCGTAAATTGTTCAACTTTCATTCACATCATCTAAAATACAAAGTTTAACAATTCTAACTTCTGTTAAAAAAATAATAATGTACAGGGTGGTACATAACCTTTTGCTTGACTGCCAGGGAGAAAGCTGTGCAATGCATATTTTTGTTGTTTTCTTTGTTCTTGTTTAATAGATACTGTTTCTGACTGGCTCGCCCCTATGGTTTCCAAAGTTAGAGACTGAGAAGCTATTCGTGCTGCTGACAGACTCTGGGCATATGCCTAACGTGAAGTCTTGGTAGCAGGTGCTACCTTCATTACAGATCACCCAAAAATTTAGCTCCACTGCACCAGAAAAACTCTCCCAAGAGGCAAAAGTATAATTGCAGAATTGTCCACGAAGCAATGAAGAAGCTATGCAATGTTGCACAAGAAATGATTAAAAACTGAGGGAAGACTGCGAATCAGCAGTTCGTTCATCTGTACTGCTTCTGCGGAGGGATAAAGGCTCTTCATAAGATTCCTAAGCCCAAGAAATATACTACATATATGCCTTTGGTTTTGCAATATTTGTCTCAGTGGGAGAAGAGAAACTTCATTCACCTTTGCCAAGTAATGACTTCTTAGTCTAGATTATTTGGTGTCCTAATTTTCAGAGATTGAAGGTATCAAATGATACCGAGACGTGTGTTGGCCTCCAAGTTACAATAAAACTTTTTTGTGCTTCACAGTGAAGTACCTCTTGTGGGTAATCAAAGAAAAAAGACACAGTTTGATGAGAGCTTACTTTTCATAAGAGATACAGGAGAAAAAGGTGATATCATCACCACCAAGACAAGAACCACACCATCTGGTAACACACATCAATTACAAGAGTCAACTGTAAAGCTTTCACTAATTAGACAAAACGTCAATTCGAAACTTTTAAGAGTACTCTCACCACAAAAATAAACGATGCTGTACACTCCTTTAACACAATAATTCAAAACGCAGACAAAAAACATCCCTACTGGTAACAGAAAAGGATACAACTCCATTTTCAAACTCAAAATTCATGACCTCATCAGAAAACTCTATGCACCATAGCACTCTCCAACAACCCCCCCCAACACAAACAGGGTACCACACTACAAATAGAAGCACTTCACACACAAATCAACGATTAAATACTAGAACAACAACAAAAACTTACAAAACCCTAAACAAAATCCCATTGTCCTACAGTAACAACATAATAATTGCATGCTGTCATCACGACAACAGACATTATACACTCAAACTAACGATAGGTAATTACCGTCATCAACCATATCTCTCATGTCAGTCATCTTCAACTCCACAGTGACAACCGACGTGTCATCAGATGTAAGCGACAGTTCCCTACAGATCCAAACTAAGCATCTCTCACCAACCATCAGACAAAGCACAATGTCAACAATCTCAAGCACTCATGTACCTGTGGCCCTAACATAAGCAATATACAGTACACCTTAGACACCTGGGACCACAATTCATACAAGCAATTACTAACATATCTAACTACAGCTAATCATACAACTCAATAGCCATTATCTGGAAGCATGGTGTCATCATCGCAATGTCAAACCCAACAAAAAACCCTAGCTACCCTCTTCACATCATCCTCTTACACTACTCTCTGGTCTTTCCAAAGTCACCAACGATTAATATTGCAACAAATTACAACTGACATTCCGTTAGCCCTGCCCAAACATAGCTTCAGAGCTTTATACTCTACAAACACCCTTCTTGCAGACCTGAATGAGAATTTTGATAGCTTCAATTCAGCTAGGCCATACCATAGAACACTTCTCGTCAAAATAGACACTAGTACAGCTTTCGATGCCACTAACCCGCCATAAGCTAACAGATAAAATTTTAAACACAAATATGCACAATAACACACAAAGATGGCTGGCCAACTACCTCAAAGGCAGGTGTGCATATGTATTCTCTGCTGGTCAGTCATTAAACATATGAATTTTTAGTCCCTCAAGGGTCCACTTCCTCACCCACACTCTTTAACCTATACATGCACAATACCACCACTCCATATTCACCCTAGGTACACACAGTTTCCTACATTGGCAACCAAACGCTCACAAGTACATATCAAAATACAAATACAACTGCAAACCTTCTCTAGCCCAACATTATTACACTACATGAATAATTCACCACAAACAGACTTAAGATAGCCCCAGCCATATTCACAGTTAATCCCCTCTCAAATTGGACAGCAGACCATCGTTCAAATCCATAGCTCATCATAAACAACATCCTTTGAACACACCTAAAATCCTCCATATATCAATATCGTGAAAATCAATTACCACAAACATCAAGAACAAACTGACGCCAATATTTAATGCCCTCATATCACTTGCAGTTTTGCATTCCACATGCCTAGAAGAGCACAGTGGTTGGATCACTCGACTCAAAAAGTGACAATCTATGTTTGAGACCATCACAGGGCATTTGGAAGGTTATCCAGCCTTAATTCCTTAGCTGAAACCTGTCTGTATCTACCCCTATTCAAATGGTAAATAATAAAAACAAACTGGCAAACAACTCCAGATAAGCATTCTGTAATTATAAAGTTTCCTTAGCCTAAATAAGAACATTTGTTTAATAATATACCTTAAATTTTAAAATACCTACCAATTTCAGATCTCCCTGCTTAGCAGCCTTTATGATTCCATCCGAGTTCTTCTCTAACAAATGGCTGAGAAAGAAAAAAGATAGGATTCACTTAAGGTTTTTTATTAAAACCTACATTTGCCAAGCAACCATTGAATACAAAAGCATACTAAAAATACCTTTTGACTTCCTCAGAAGAAACTGCTCACGCTACATAAAATATTAATAAATAGAAATTCAATATAAAATGCTTCCATCACACAGTACTAAAAATACCAAGAGAAATGTCTACAGATATTACTAAAATCTTTTTATATTGAAACCGACCAAACAAAAATTAATGTTTCTCTCAGTCAAATTGAAATAAAAATAATCAGTCTCAACGCACAAAAGAACAAAATCAGTTGCAGAATTCTGATATACTGTACAGTATTATAATATATTCCTAGGAACTTGCAAGATGTTACTAATATAAAACTATTAACAAAAATAGTACACAATAAATCTTATAAATTACCTAAGAATAATGCGAGCTGTACTTCTGACTATATTACATTACTTTGTCAAGAATTTGAATTATACTTCAATGTTACAAGTTTATAAAACTAGATGCACATTTTTCCTAATGTAGTAAATAGACGACAAATGCAGTTATATAACTTAGCAGCATCATTAAATTGATGTAGAGACATATATCAAGACTGAACAACTAGCGATAAACGTACAAAACATAATGCGTAAATGCACACAATACAATACAGATTTAAAAGCACGTACATTGAAACACTAGTCAAACTTCCAAACATTACTAAAAATTAATATTTTTGGCTTTGTGTATAACTCTACAATTTAATAAAAGGGGAAAAAAAATAATACCTGGGAGGGAAATACTCTGGACCAAAGACACGATCATGCAGGCTGTTGGGTGGTTCAAGAAATGCACCACATGAATCCAAAAGATGCAAGACATAAAAAAAAAAATCGTGAGACATGTTATGAAAATAAATAAAGGACGTCAAAATACTGTCACAATTACGCACTTGGCAAACTGTACTAGCATGAAGTTTCAAAATAATGTGTCAAAGCAAAGAAGTAGCTTGACTTGTATATATATTTTAGCTGAGCCAAAAGCAGTAGAGCCTGCATACGAATGCTGCTTCAGGAGCAATCAATGATGGCAAATCAATAGGTCTGGCTCACTATAACAGAGAATGACATCTGCACACAGCATCATGAATAGTTTCAGTACATCTCAGTAAAACAAATAGTGTGCAAGTATTATGTATTGCTAGTTTGTTAGCTTGCTACCTGTATATTATATTTATCTCCTCGCTATTAGGCAAGACACTGGGCATGATGTAAACCTTTGAGAATATTCTTTTATTCTTTTACACTATTATCAGTCAATGGGGCCATGATAGTTCAGTGAAAGAATGCACAGGTCAGTAAGCGACTAATCCAGGTTTGATCCAAACACAGGGGCGTTAGAGAGTACATCCAGCCTTATTCTCCAGCCCCAGCATGGCTGTGTCCATCCCCATTCGAATAAGGCTAATTGCAACACGAAATTGTGCATGCATATATACTCTATTATCAGTTAGTACTATAAATCACCTAATAAAATGAGTTGAAGCAATTGAATCATCAGTCAACACTAATTTAACACTAAAAAAATGCTTATCAATATCTGGTTTGACATAAAATACCTTACTGAGAAACTAAGAGATGTATATCTGGTGAACCTCACTGGTAAGCTAATAATTAAGAGATGTACAACTGGTATATTTCACTAGTAAACTAGGAGATGTAAAATAAGTATACCTCACTAGTAAATTAAGAGTTGGTCAACTAATATGCCTCATTAGTAAACTACAATATATGCAACTGGTCTACACAAACTGCAATTCAATTAGCAAATAACTATAAACACAGATATAAGCCTTACTGCTGGACCCTCACAGTTGTTCGGAAAATTATAAAACTGTAAACATGCTGCGCTACATGATGGTATTGAACTAAAACTATCTAATAAACAATGTGTATCGACATAATGCACAAATAACATATTGCAGAATTGCAGGTAAATATGCCATGCATAGGCCCTGGACATGGAAATATCCAACAGCACAAAACTCCTGGATATTTTTGCTCACCTTGGGGATTCCATTAAAAAATAGTAACAAACATGCAAGACACAATACTGTCCATATCAAAGATCTATGCACTCATGACACAGATGTGTACAATATTCTTACAACTTGACGTATGAATATATGACACTATAAAATAATAATGATGAGTACCTTACTTCTCATGATATACACTGACAATGATATACAGTACAGAAAATGGACTTTGACAAGGGTACATTACATAAATAATCACGGCATGGGACTTAAAATCAAATATATTTCAGAAATGAAAATAAGAAAATAAAAAGCAAAATAATTCATGGTACAATAAAAACCAGGATTCATTCACATTTCTTCAGGACACAGAACTATATCTCCCATTTCTAAATACAGTACTGTTTTAGCATTTCAAACGCCTTTATGTGCTTGCTTCTGCAAATACATTTCCAAAGGCCCAACATAAGGCGGCATTAAAGGTCATACTGAGCAATTATGAACTGTAGCCATTTCAACCAGCTGTGAATTATAAACCAACACCAACAGCAGTAGCAACAGCCCCCACACCAGCCACAGCAGTCTCGCCAGACCTCGTGCCCCAAGCAGTTAACATATCTCTCTACATGAATGTGGCCAGTCACATGGAGGAAGCTGACATGTTATTCTTTTAAGTTTGTTATGGAAGTTCACAGGACCACCTCAAAGTGCATTGTTAAAAATAAAATTGATTACATATTTAATTACTTTGTAATATGCTGTCATGTCAATACTTCCAATAACAATTTAATAAATAATGTCAGTTTATTACAATACTGTGTGCTCTAAACCTATAAAGGTAAATCTTCTAAAGGTTACAGTATATTGTTGGCAAATCTGTGCAACAAAAATTGTCGATTAGAACACAGTCAGGTGCCTCCATGAGGGCCAGCTGAATTAATATTTTACCTGTCATCATCCCCGTTGTCGACAGATTCTTGGCTGGTAAGGAGGGCAGAAGTGGGGTTTCGCTGTTCCACATCAGTGCCGCCTACGCCAGAGTCACTGTCGCTTACCATGGCCATCCTCTCGCTATGGTCTAAGTCGTTGTCGACACTGTGAGACCAGGCCGTTACCGGTAATATTACAGTTACCAAGGTACCAAGGATTACCATCTAAGTACCACTGTTACGTTGTTACGAGGTGCTAAATAGTTACTGTGATATAACATTCACCAAGGACATCCAGTTACAAATGAATATGATACCAGAGTTAACCTACCCTTTACCATGAAAACTGAAAAAGTCTACACAACAATATCACTTTACCGAGCCCAATACTTACATGAATAAAATGCATTACAGAGTTAGTTTAATTGACAATGACCTAAATGTATTTCATAGCTAATATTTTTAGTCAGTTAGTTAAAGATTTAAGAAAAACTGATATAAAAGGATCTGTATAGTCCCATAGGAGGAATGGTATGATTACCTGGTTGAACGATGAAGACGGAAATTGCAATCTAAATGATATGTGTATATAACAAAAGAATAAAGTGTTAAACTACAAACTTCTAAATGCATTACATATTTAAAATACGTAGATGCTGTAATTTAATTTGTTAAATACAGAAATACTGCATTAGAGTATATGATACAGTATTTAATATAGTCAAATATAAAATATTACAGTGACAATGTTACAAGAATGATATAATATCAATACTGTGTGATGTAAACTGTAAACAAGTGTAAATTCTTCTTTTCACATGTCTAGACCTAGTTCTTATTAATAGCGTACAAATAATAACATTTTGAAGGCCTCTATTTGCTCTAACATTCATTTCATATACTGTACTGTATACTACCATACTTCCTGGTGAATAAGATTAATAACCGTAAACAAGACACTGATATTACCTTTACAAAAATATGAATTTGTGCTTACTGGAGAATTGGAAAGTTTATTATCAAAGAGTATGGTTTCCTTTTCTTCTTCTCTAAGCCAAATCACCAAGATATGATATATAGATATTTTAGCTTATTTGCTCTAAATAACTAAATTCTTTAATATATTTTCCACTAAGGTGTGAGGACACTTAATGGTAAAAATGACTGAAGCATCAATGATTACGTTATGCAAGTTCGCTTCAATACCTGTGTCACTTTTTTGCAATCCATCTCGAGTCCTAAACAACAGAGTAGATGTATAATAGCCTAGCTCCTAATTCAAATAAAAATCCTATCTCATGCAAGTATAAACCTGACTTTCACTTTATACTAATATTCTCTTTAGATTTAACTACTATCTCTACCTATAACTGTCATTGTTCTGTACTAAACTAATATAACTAGCTAAATTTTTAAAGCATATGCAATACACAATACATTTCCGTCAATATGTAAAAGTAGACTGTTTTAAGGGACTAATCAGCTGTGGCCCCAAGAAGTAAGAATGTGTATAGTACGAAAAAATGTTACCAATACAAATATAGAGATATAAATGCTAGCCTTATGTCCAGTTTTATAAATAAGTTTGAGTACGCCGTAAAATTCCAAGGTAATTTCCTCTTTACACGCTGTTATTGAAGAGCTAAAAGGGTCAGCACTTTTGATACCACTTAAGTCAAAAAGATTATGCATTATATTCTTATCAAATTCATACTCATAATTAACACTGTACTATATAAAATCAAGGTCACTAATGATGTATACATAGATAGGACAGAACTTTAACATAATTGCTAAATAAACTTCACATATCACTTGATAATCAGGAAGTTTTATATATCAAACTGTAGGCCATTAGTGCTGTGAATTAACATCATCAATCCAAACTTTGAATTTTACTCAATTCAGGAAATATTTCTTGCAAGCATTTTTCATCGTAATGAGCTGAAGTAAGTTTCATTCCATTACAGTATTTGGCTGGATGACCAGCATCAACGGCATATATCAGTGAGCCTCATGTTAATTCAAGAGAAAGGTAAAAGATTGTTTAATGCCATGAAAATGGAAAGGGGGGGAAGAGAGTGAAAGAGAAGAGTTTGTGGCCAGTAGGGGTTCGTTTACGCGGTTTAAGGCACGTGCTAATTTGCACAGCCTAAGGTGCTAGGTGAAGCTGCTAGTGGTGATGAATGTGGATGAATCCAACTTGTTCTAGAAGTGCATGGGGAATAATGCTGTCGGAGATTTGAAGCTGAAGCCCTTGTTGGGTTATTTGGCAGAAAATCCAAGGAAACTCAAGGGCATTTGGAAGAGTCAACAGCCTGTCATCTGGAAGTCCAACAAGAAGGCTTGGGTAACCTTTCAGATTTTCGAGGACTGGTTCTACAATCATTTCGTGCTAGAAGTGGAGAAGTACTGTGCTTTCAAGGGTCTGTCCTTTATGTGTTACTAGTGCTGGACGATGCCTCTGGTCACCCTCCACATGTGGATGACTTTTATCCTAATGTAATGGTGGCTTTCCTTGCACCTAATACCACTGCCCTGTTACAGCCAGTGGATTAGGGTGTCATTGACTCTTTCAAGGTCTACTACCTCCAAAGAACAATCGCTAAGGCTCTCAGGGCAACTGAGAAAGGCAAGAACTCGACCCTCAAAGAGTTTTGGATTCCTTACAATGTTCTTCAAGCTGTCAAGAATATTGTTGATGCTTTAGAGGAAGGTAAGCAGACGAACCTAAATGGGATAGGGAAGAAACTAAGTCCCCAGTATGTAAATGACTTCCATAGCTTTGAGGAGATAGTTGAGGGTGTCAACAAGAACGTTGCTGCCCTGAGTTAGGAGATTAAGTTGGGGACTAAATGTGCACATAAAATGGTGTATCTCCTATAAGCCATGAAATTTAATTCTACCAATTAACAGCTGATAAAATACTATGTAAAGAGAAAACCGATGTATTAAATCTTGGCATATAAATTTAGTTTTTTTTAATTGGGAGAGTTCTATCTAGAAAGAGTTCAATTTCTGCACCATACTTCAAATCAGCTTTCATGAGCTCAGTGATTATAGTTCCTGGTTTACCCAATATGTTATGAGTTCAATTACCCAAGGTGGCTCAACATCTAATTTCCAGAAAAATTTAAGGTTATGAAAGTGAGGGTAATGGCATACCTCATGTAGTGCTCTTTGTCAACTCAGCAACCTTTGGGAGTATAACAGTTTAGTAAGGTATACAGAGGGACTATGTCTTCATGGTGATAGGCATCGCAAAGGGCACAATTTCCTATCCATTAAGTCTATGGTAAGGAAAAATTTCTTTGCTCATGTCTTGACATAATGTTCTGAATTTAATGACAATGGCCAAGGCCACAATTTCCTTAAATATTTCTTGCAGGAAAGGAGCTCTAGTCATTATCCTGTACAAGGTAATGTCATTTGTTTGCTTAGAATTTCGTGGGAGCATATACTGCAACTGGAGTAGACTATGCATTTATATTCTAGTGATTATTAATGATTACCTACCTAACTGTTATCATGTGAAAATGCTTTATATTCGAAAATTCCCGTTTCCTATTTACGGTATATTTTTGGATATCCTGACAGTAATCATATCACAGATGCTCACCATAGGGTAGTGACACATACATACTAATAAATAGTTCCATGGTTGTAATCGGAATAATGGAGTATACTTGAAAACTTAATTTATACATCTATTTCATTCACATCTGATACATATAGAATTCCTAAAATGATTAAAAAAATTAAATTCTCATAATATCAATCTGACTACACTACATATACTATCCCCCACAATACTTATCTTTCCCTACAGGTACTGTCATGCAAGCAATATTCTTGCTTTCCCCCTAATGTATGCTAGCAGATAAACGTGCCTCTCTATTCAGCAAGAAACGGCTGTAGCAGTAGTGTGAGCAGATTAATACCATTAAAATTCTGGAAATTTAAACTTCCTTCCATACATTTTGCTATCAAAGGAATATTACAGACACTTTAAAAATTAGAAATGGGATCATTTAGATTAAAAACCTAAACTTATCCATCAAACACTCAAATGGTGCTTTCTTAATCAGTCGAGACTGCAATTGACTATATTTGAGCCATGAATTACATTTTGGAGATGTCACTGAAGCTACGGTATAAGTGGTGCTATTAATCTTAATTTAGAGGAAATTTAGTAATAAAGTTACAATACATCATCTATATCAATGCCCCTGTAGAGTTGGTGACTCATATATCTATTTATAAGGACAAAACCATATATAAATAACAAAAGACTGGTATCATTTTTTGCTTCAACATATGTGATTTACCTATTCGTGATTAACCATTTGTGTTCCGGGAAAGAGCCGTACGCTCATAGCTTTCCGTCGTATGGTCAATAATTTGATCCACTGTATCTCACTGCTCATGCCTTACAATTTTTGAGTGAAATATACAATAGGCTCTGCATAGAAAAAAGATTGCCTTACTTGTCAAGGTAATTGTAAAATTCAATCCCATGAGCTCTAACTTGATGTTCATGTCTTAAAGATGTTTTTAGGTGAAAAACAACATAGGCTCTGTTTAGGAAACAATACTTCTTCACTTGCTAAAGTAAATGACAAAAAGTAATTCTCATATTCATTCTCAATAGCTTGTACTTTCTGTTCTGTCTTAATTCTTTTAATATTCCTCTATGCAATATGGTAGTCTGTAACGGTATGAACAATGTATGGAATGAAACAGCCTGCTGGAGAAACACTTTGAAAGACTATTAGATAAATAAAACTATTACAAGTCATTGATGGAAGAGAAAGGAAGATAAGTTGGTGACTAATCAATCAAAGTTAAAATTACCATAAAGAAATAATTAGAAAGTATGAATACAGTATATCATAAACATAACTGGGGTGGTTTAAAAATTTAAGAAAGGCAATACAGTACTTGTAATTACAAAATGTACATTCTTCAAAGCCTTGCAAAGAGCAAAATAACATTCACTATAGTACTGTGAGAAATATTCATTGAAAAAAGCATGCAAACTAGTTAATAATCTGGCAAGCTAATACTCACCTTTAAGGTACACTAAACCCAATTGTTATTCAAGAGTAAATTACTATGTTTACAAAATAATGATGCACTGAATGCATCCCACTGTAAATCCAAATTTCGCTTGGTAAATCTCATCTCTCGATAAATATAATTTCTCAAAGAAAAATGCCAGCAATTTCACTTTTCATTGAAATGGTTTGGTTCAAGACTAAGTATCATTTAAGAACTACACTACAGAATGATGCTATAAGTAACTGTTTTATTCTTTAAAAAAAATAATTACAATTTCAGAGGTTTAATTAATACAAGGAAAGTAGACCACATATGACACAGAAGCCCCGAAATTACTCCTTTATAATAAACACATTGAAAACTTACCAAATTATTCAAACAATATATACTGCACCATAGCATATGAAACTACAATACACCGATCGTATAGTTTTACACAGCTTAAAAGTAGATACCTACTGCTCTGCGAGACAGAAATACACCACTCAGACTTAACACGCCTATAATACAGTTGGAATAAATCTATATCAATGTGACCTTTTCACTACAAATATTTATAGGAAATAAAAAGAAAAATTACTGAAATTTTAAACATATGAGATAGCGAAGATTATCACATATCTTAAATGGTGGCCATATTAATGGGTTAAAATATCTTACTACTGGTAAGTTTTTATTCTTCCCTACAATGGATTTCATAACATCACTGTTTTGCATATTACATCTAAGGAACTTCTTTGTTTTAGTGTGTTGTGTTGTGAGTCTGTAGCAACACTGGAGGCCACATGCGAATCATTTCGGTAATAAAACTTATTAAATTAGGACAGTACATTATGTAACCCTCCCAGTATACTATATGTGTTAACATCTGGTAGCAGAACGATGTTGCGAGAGGTCTTGTGAAAGGAAATAGGCCTATGTGAGTTGTGTGAAATCAAATTATGAACATGTTACCATGGCCAGTGAGAAAAGTATTTGTACTCAAAGTTGTTTACAAATTCCCGAGTTTTTACATTGGCTATCCTGTGCTGGATTAAATGTGAATAGCTTAGCCTAACAGTCTAGTGATTTCTTTTAAGCCTTTAAGTATTGAGTAGTATCATGACACAAAGAATACTCCCTCCAGACTTTGGTGGAGATAAAACTATGAGAGATGTAAAGGAGAGATTGCTGCTTGGGAGATAGTATGCAAAATTGATAAGAAAGAAAGAGCACTCAATGTAGCATTGTTTTTTCCTGAAGGTTGTGAAGTAAAAGACAAAGTGTTTAGCGAAATAGATATTGCAAGTTTGAATAACGAAGTTGGTATGAAAATATAGTTAGAACAGCTAAACAAATGGTACAAAAAGAATGAGTTATAGAGAGGAAAAGGAGGAGTGTATGGAGAAGAACATTTCAATATTTGACAAAAGAAGTAGAGCATCAGAGAAATATAAGCTTACTATGCCAAACCGTATTTCTAAATTTAAAGTTATTAGACTGCGCGGGACTTGATATTAAAGAATAAGAAATTTTGTCAACAGCAGTGACATTTATTGAACCAACGATAATGTATGATTTGATGAATTCGGCTCTACAATACAAAGACTGAGTGCATCACTACACATCTAGTTTACTCTGGTTGCACCAAACTGTCACATATTTGGTGTAATACATCACATTACAAAACGAATAAATGAACAGAAAATTATCTGGTGAGTTTGATATAAAAGATCCAGTAAATTCACAAAAGGGAAGTACAAGAGAGACCATTTGGACCAGTGATGGCTGATGATGGCAACACTTAGAAGAAATAAACATATATATCTATATAAACTAATACAAATATAGCACATGGTATATGTCTTCATGGAGCACTTCATAAAGGCAAGATATGCTGTCCTCGCTTATATGCAATCTCTAATAAAATAATTTAAGCAGGTAGGAATGTTAATGGGTACTGTGGGTTTTTTTTTACAGTTAATTGAAACTACAATACAAGAATAAAAATTCTGTACTGTATTTTACTATCTACATTTAGGGACCGTGATAGCACAGTGGTTAAAACACTGATTCGGGAAGTAATAAACCTGTGTTCCAGCCCATCGTGGGGTATTAGGAAGGGCATCCAGCCATAATTCCTCAGCTCCATACCATCTGTATCCTCCCCATTTGAATAGGGATTTAGTGACACGTAAAACAGTAAACAAAATTTCTTTCTAAATATATAAATCCAGGTTCAAGACTAAACAATCCCAAAGCAAACTTATGGTGCATGGCATCACTAATTACAAAATATCATTAAGAGCATTATTATATATAAATAAGACTTACTTTTAGGATTTGTCAAGCAATAACTGAAATGAATACTACATATCAATAGGTTAATATTTCAAATTGTAAAAGGTTAATAATTGACTTTTAAGTAATACTGCTAATTTTTGTCACACGAGTCAAACATACTTTTTTAAATAATGTATATACATTTACAAAAGCTAAAGCATTGCATAAAATTTAAAACTATAATTTCAATTTTTGTCGCATCATCCAGAATATTTTATAAATAGTGATGTCAAATCACAGCAGTGAGTGATGGATACATTGTTTTTAACTTTTAAACGTGATGCTAGAGTTAGTTATGATGTACACTTTGGTGACTTTTAAATATTTCCATACTTTATTTTCCTGCCAGTCAACAAAGTGGCTATAACTAAACAATATGTCATCTGACAAGGTGTTACTTATCTTGGCATTGGAGCTTATCGTATGTAAAAATGAATTACAAAATAAGGAAATTTATTGTTTTCAATAAAACAAGGACTGAACCAAACATAATTTGATTTACAGTGGAGATGCAAATGCTACTGCACCTCTATCTCGCAGCTCCCAGGCTATTCCCTTCACCGCATCAATCCAATCATAATTCCCAAGCATTCGTCAATCAGATACTATTTCCCCAATTATTATGACTTACCTGACATCTCCTCTGACCCCTCCAACGCACGTTGGGTCCGTTATCTCGGGATCGAGCACATACAGGTCCTCCGTGCATATGTCTGTGACATAATGTAGGTGTTCCTGGGCATGGTCAATTCTGAAGAATCTCTCAGCTGTACAAGCTGTAAACATAAGGAAAAATGTAAAAACATTTTATATGAATGAATTTTTATACATGAGCTTATAATACAAAGGGTATTTTGTATATAGAGCATTATACACTACTCTATGCAGTTCATTAATACATGAAACATTACACATCACACTTCAAAGTTTCATTTATACATAGAGCATTGTACATTACTCCCTGAAATTCATAAATATAGAGAGCATCACATATTACATTGACATTTAATATATACATAGAGTATCATACATTACTAGCCGCAATTTATTTATACATAGAGCATCGTTCATTACTTTCTCCAGTTCATTTCTTTGCCTCATAGCTTCCAACCTGGAGTTTACAAGAAATATTTCCCAATGTGGCTCATAAAAATCTTTTTTTGTCTGAAACTTTTAAGAATAAAAAGGATTGGCTGCTAGTATCTCTTGTGTAATTGACTCTGCTAACTTAAAAAGGTCAACAAGTACATTTGTAGATGTGTGGAGTACGGTTGGCGAAATTTCTTCATTGACCTAGAGCTTCAATATAGGTAAAAATGCCCAATCAGCAATTCTCTTTACTTTGGAAAATCTGCCTGATAAAAAAATTGATAATAAAAAACATGCATTACAGAAAGGTAAATGTATGCAATACTTTCATATCCTCAGCAAGTTATCATTAACATTATGAGGTTCATAAGAGTCTTTGTTTGACTGTGTACTCATTATATTTGCTATAACATTAGGCTGGGTTGCGCTTAGGTAGGTTAGTTCACCCCAAATTAAGAGACATACTGTGGTTTTTCAATATTTCGTTAATTATGGAGGTATGAAGGTTGAAAATTACCAACTCCATTATTACATTTGGTTAAGAAATTGTAAGTGGATATTAATGGTCATCTCAGGGTTTTGGTGACCACGGTAGCATAGTGATTGGAGCGCCCGAAGAGGAAGGGTGTAAAGTCGTGTTTGAGCCCACTTTACATGGTTAGGAAAGACATCGACCGAGCTTTGATTTTCCATTCATATGGAGCATTAATAAAGACATGAAATGGCAATCTTTTATCTTTCCTTTGGTTATTCTTTATCTTTTAAAAAACAAAATTATCACATTTCCTCATCCATACAACTATAAACGGTTTAATTGCCCAATTTTTTAACCACAAAAAATAATACATATATGAATTAACATCCTCAATGAATGAAGTGAACATACAAAACATTACAATTATCTAAAATAACAACAAATATAATCAGCATTTTATAAGCAAAATTCTGTATACAAAGTGACACTGAATATAATGCACTTATTCAAATTAATACCACAAAGCATTTAATAATAATTAATTTCTCAATCACGTTTCTTTTCTTTCATATGCATATGAATTATATACTGACATACTATTTCAAAGAGTTAATCTAGTTATAATTAACTTCCCTATTACGCTTATATATATATATATATATATATATATATATATATATATATATATATATATATATATATATATATATATATATATATATATATATATATATATATATATATATATATATATATATATATCCCCCTGAGGGAGAGGGTAAGAATACTTCCTCCGTGTTCCCCTGCGTGTCGTAAAAGTCGACTAAATGGGTCGGAGCGAGGGGACTGGGAATTGCCTCCTCAGTATTTACTCTCCACAAAAAGTCAAAGTTTTTTTCTTTGACTCAGCCACCCCCTTATAAGGAGGAATAAGGCTTTGGTTTATGGATATAAATATTTCTTTGAATCACAAAATGAGTTAATTTATCATATGGGTAAATGATCGAGCTGCCCTTACAACAGGACCCCTTTAAGTAACCAAACTTAGTGTTTTGCTATATATAATTTTCTGTATGACTCTCTCTCTCAGTAAAGGTCTCTAGGTAAGAGAATATTCCCTTTCATATCAAAAAAGGGGTTTATAACAGTCACTTTAATATTCATGCTCGACCATCACGCTACCACTTATATGGAACTAACTGCCACTTAGGCGTGACCTAACAGTCACTATGAATGTTTGTGCTGCCTACATATGCTCTATTTGGATAAATACAGTGATAGCTGAATACACTCATATGTGTGTGTGTATATATATATATATATATATATATATATATATATATATATATATATATATATATATATATATATAATGTTGATTTTTTTTATCTTACTCCTATTTTTCAAAGAGATTAATAATAATAATAATAATAATAATAATAATAATAATAATAATAATAATAAATAATAATAATTAGTATTATTTTTACTTTTCCCTAGACAAAGCCACTCCCCTTATAATGGGAAAATTGGCTCATGTATATAGACAGATTATCATTCCCATCCCACTTTCCTCACAGTGTGGTTGGGGAATAGAGGATGGATGCCTTTCCTAGCGCTCCACGGTGCTAGGAATAAACACAGTTTCCATTAAAACCTTGAATAGAACAGTCAGAAATTCTGACGAAATCACCCAGGATAAGGCAGGAAGGTTAGACGAGGCTTACCCTAATACACACGGGAAATAAATAAAAAATGAACATACACCTGGAACAAGGTACAATTCTTACTGAATTATTAATCAGAGCTGAAACCTCTGCGTTTAATATTATAACTTGGCCGAGATGACTGGGTAAACATACATGGAATAATGCACACACACACACACACACGATACAGAACACAGGAAGAGATGGGAAAGATCAAAAACTTGTTGCAAGAGGCAAGAAGGTTAAATGATGGAAGAAATGAAGAAGAGAAGAAAAATTTTCGTTACGGAATACTTCCAGACAAAGGGGAGATAAAGAAGATAATGACAGAAGATCAGGGGATGGGGCCTCATTAAGATTGTTATACACAAATGCTGATGGATTAGCTGGTAAGGCAGTAGAATTAAAAGATAGGATTCACAACAGTAAGGCAGATATAGTAGCAATTACAGAGACTAAGTTGAGTGAGGACATAAACAGTGTCACAGTTTTTCCTAAGGGCTTCAGAATACTAAGGGTCGAAAGATCTGAGAGGACTGGTGGAGGGATAGCACTGCTCATAAGTGAGAGGATTCAAGTTGAAGAGATAAACTTGGCTATAGAAAGTGAGTTCAGGGAATTTCTTGTTGCTCGCATAAATACTGGGTCAGAGAGCATTATAATAACTGTTGTATACAACCCACCAAGGAACCAAAATAGGCTTGAAATTTATGAGGAAAGTCATATAGGTACGATTGAAGTCATAAACTCAGTTGTTAACATGGCGCGGGAGAAAAAATGTAGGATTTTGATTATGGGAGACTTTAATCATAAAGAGATAGATTGGATAAATCTTGACCCACACAGTGGTGAGGACTCCTTTGGGGCAAGATTCCTAGATTGCGTACAAGGGAATTTCCTACACCAACATGTAATGGAACCAACAAGAGCCAGGGGTGGGGATGAGCCATCACTACTTGATCTGGTGTTCACAGATAATGTGTTGGATATTGAAAATATTGAGTATGAACCACCAATTGGAAAGAGTGACCACTGTGTGTTGTTGATGGAGTATATCATTGAAGACATTCTTCCTGAGAGTAGAGGCACTGAGGACATGAGGAGGAACTATCAGAAAGGAGATTACATCAAAATGAATGAGCTTTTTGCAGTTATTGACTGGAGAACCTTATTTTACAACAAATCTGTACAAGAAATGTATGACATCTTTTGTGAGAAATATGGGAAGATTGTAGATTGCTGCATACCTGTCACCAAAGTAGGTGTAATTCATGCCAGAGAGAAATGGTTCGATAATGGGTGTAAAAGAGCTAAGGAGTGGAGAGACAAATGCTGGAAAAGGTATAGGAGGAGAAAAAACATAAATGCCTGGCAAACCTACAAAAGAGCAAGAAATGACTACCTAAGTAAAAGGAGAGAGGCAGAGAAAGATTATGAGAGGGACATCACCAGGAAGGCGAAAGAAAATCCCAAGCTTTTCCACAGCTTTATCAGAGGAAAACTGAAGGTAAAAGAACAGGTTTTAAGGCTAAAGAGAGCGGATGGAAGCATCACTGAGACGGACGAAGAGATCTGCAAAGAATTGAACAAGGAGTTTCAGTCAGTATTTACAGTAGAAAATACCCCACCCCCTCAGATTGCAGTGATAGAAGCTCAAGGGCCGGTATTAGAGAACATCAACCTTACAGCCACAGAGGTATGCAAGGCGCTGATGGATTTAGATGTTCATAAAGCTACAGGTCCTGATGACATATCCCCTCATGTGCTTAAAAAATGCGCAAACACAATATCAGTGGCACTAAGTATCATATTTAAGGAGTCATTGGAGTCGGGGGAGATTCCAAGATGCTGGAAACAAGCAAATGTGATACCTATCTTCAAAAAGGGAAGGAGGGATACGGCTCTGAACTATAGACCAGTTTCCTTGACCAGCATAGTTTGCAAAGTTATGGAGAAACTACTAAGGAAACATATCTCTCTTCACTTGGAATCCTTCAACTTTTTGTCAGTGAGGCAACATGGCTTCAGAGAAGGAAGATCAACAGTAACAAACTTATTAGAATTTTATGATGAGGTAAGCCAAATCTTACAGGAAAGAGAGGGCTGGGCAGATTGCATATTCCTAGACTTCCAGAAAGCGTTTGACACTGTTCCACATGGGAGACTTATTAGGAACATTCTTATCAAATGTAAGGGTAGCCTTCAGGCACATGGACAAGGAAATGTTCAGAAATATTTATGTAACCTATGTGAGGCCAAAACTCGAATATGCAGCCCCCTTTTGGAATCCGCACTTGAAAAAGCACATAGCTAAGCTTGAAAAAGTTCAAAGACATGCCACGAAACTGGTGCCAGAAATACGCAATCTCGGTTATGATGAGAGGCTGAGGAAATTAGACTTGCCATCACTCGAAGCTAGAAGAGTAAGGGGGGATATGGTGACAAGTCTTTAAATTCCTTCATGGTTATGATAGAGTGGATAGGGATCGATATTTCGATATGGCTGGCTCTAGAACTAGAGGTCATAGTTTGAAGCTTCGGAAGAAAACTTGTTTGCAGGATGTAAGGAAATACTTTTTCAGTGTAAGAGTAGTTGATAATTGGAATTCGCTAAGCGAGGAGGTAGTTAATGCTACCTCAATCCATAGTTTTAAGGACAGGTATGATAAGTATCACTAAGTCTAAAAATGGAACCGATCAGGAGACGGGAAGATACGAGCTTTGGGCTCTTTCCCGTAAACACAATTAGGTAATCACAATTAGGTAATCACACACACACACACAAAACAGCAGAATAGAGTATGTGGAAAAAAAATACAATACAAAAAATATAATGAACAATAATGAGAAACAGGAGGAGGACAGAGTATGCGAAAACAAAAATACAATGCAACATATATAAAATTACTGGATAAACGTAAATACAATAATAGAAGACTAAAGTAAATCAGAATTAGATAACAGATGCAGTTAATGGTATAAAAGGAGAAAAGTTAAATGAAACAAATAAGCAATAATGTCGACAACTAAAAATAAATTAGAATAAGATACAGATGAACGGAAAATTACAAAAAACAGAGGAATAAAAACAATGGGACATGCATGAAGTCACAGGCTAAATTAAATCATACATAAACGAAAAATACAAGGATATTGTTATAACCCCAAGATGAAAACATATGTAATTATACATCTCATATATAAACAGCCTAGCTTAGAAATATCCAACTTACCAAATTACCATATGGTAACATAGAGTAAATGGTTAGGTACCGGCGAATAGGTTAGGTACAGATTTACCCGGAAAAAACAAAATATCATATTCCTAGACAACAAGGTTAGTAAATATTAGTACATATACATAGGACCTATTAAACAAAACCAGAGAAATAACTTCCCTTATATGTAGCAGATATTCAAGAAAGGGAAGTCCAGTAAGACATCAGTAACACAAAGTTAAGCACCAAACTCCGAATGTCCCAACATGTAATACGAGGTTCCAAGAAATGCTTCTTCTTCTTCTTACAATTTCTTAATATATAGTTAACGATGTACAATACTGTATTTAAACAGAAATTAACAAACTACATTATTATTATTATTATTATTATTATTATTATTATTATTATTATTATTAAACACATCGGTTTTTTTTTTATTTTATCAAGCGAGACACCGGAACGTGCAAAGACACTTTAGAAAAAGTATCAGCTTAGAAGCAAGGCAGAAATAAGACAATGGTAAACAATAAAATGATGCAGAAAGAATAGTCAAAGTAATGAAGACCTAAATAAGATGAGAAAGAAAGCACAGAAAAAGAGAGATGTGGAGTGTCTTGGCTTGTCAGATGTGAAGTGATAATAAGAGAATATTCCGTTAAGAAGCAGACATAGTATTTCTTCTATAAATAGTTCCATTCTCCATTTTTCGCCCTCCCTGACAATGAACAGCAAAACTGGATATATTTATCTGAGTAATAATATTTCCAGTTTATTTATTTATTTATTTATTTTTTGAGTGTGACATACAGTGTGTTTTAGAAGAAGAAGAAGAAGAAGAAGAAGAAGAAGGAAGATAGGCGTTACATAATCTAGTTCGACAATATACATAATAATACAACTCTATTACATTAAATAAATAAAAGATATGTAATTGAATTAAGAGTTATTTGTGGGGTACAGGATAGTTAAAATTACATTAAGATAATAGGAAAGGAGATTATTTAAAATATTTTAGGCTCATATTATACCTAATATAATATTAATATCTATTACTTACAGTCAAGGAAACACCAGTTTTCGGAGAGAGGCCGCGTGGATCGACCCTTATGAGAGGTTTCCTCCATCATCCGGTTGATGTGTTTCCGGACCTGGAAATAAGAGGAAAATTATTATTATTATTATTATTATTATTATTATTATTATTATTATTATTATTATTATTATTATTATTATACCTATCTAGAAAAACCATAACTCCCCCTTATAAGAGGGTGGCTGAGTCAAAGAAGAAAACTTGACTCTTTGTGGTAGGATGTTACAAAGGTGGGGGATTCTTAGTCCCCCACGTCCCACTCAATATAGCATACTTTTACGACACGCAGGAGAACACAACAACAACAACAATAATAATAATAATAATAATAATAATAATAATAATAATAATCTTTCAAGCCTCAAAATGGAATAAATTATTCACTTATATATATATATATATATATATATATATATATATATATATATATATATATATATATATATATATATATATATATATATATATATATATATATATATATATATATATATATATATTTTTTTTAAATCATGTTACATATATTTATTACAATAACATATTACAGTAGAGCTCCAAGCTCATGTACATACATATACAGTGAACATAATGTCTTTTGTAGGGCGGTTGGCCGAGTCAAAGTACACGCCCATATCCAAGGAAATAAATTCACCCAATCTCCTCATCATAAAACACCGTTTAGATAATTAAACAGTATTAAGTGAGTAAAGTACTATTGTGGCTGGTAAAAACCAGTGACCCCATAAAACAAAAATTAACCAATACTTAAAAAAATAATAATATTTCATTTGTGGGTATTTTTCGTGAAATTAATATGTGAATTTCTGTGGAAATTAGGGACAATATTCAACCAAAAAAATAACATATCTCTGAGAATTTAAGATAAAAATGAGGATTAAACTTTCCCCGAAACCATTTTCTAAAACCTAAAACATACGGCATTTGGCATTATAATAATCTATAAAAAGAAAACTGCCGAAATCTCTCCAAATTCATTTTTACTCTGAGAGATATTTCCAATATCGGTAAAAATATTAATCTTAAATCCTTGATATATATTTCTCTACCTCCTAGTGTGATTGTGTGTGTGTGTGTGTGTGTGTGTGTGTGTGTGTGTGTGTGTGTGTGTGTGTGTGTGTGTGTGTGTGTGTGTGTGTGTGTGTGTGTGTGTGTGTGTGTGTGTGAGAGAGAGAGAGAGAGAGAGGAAAAAAAAACAAGCGTGGGTGCAGTGTGGAAAGCACAGAGAGATCTATTCTTTGAACGTTTATCGTGAAAAACTGGTTTTTATGATGCCTGTTCGTAAAGGTTATTTTTCAAATTTACAGGAATATTGTATTTAGGTCAATTAAAATATATAAATATGCTTTCTTTATAGAACGCTTAGATTTTTATTTCGTTTTATTTTTAACGTATATATATATATATATATATTATATATATATATATATATATATATATATATATATATATATATATATATATATATATATATATATATATATATATATATATATTTATCCTACATAATGGTTAATGAATGTGATACTAAATAATAACATTAAATAAGTTCCCAGAGTGAAGACTTAGCATGCCATATTCTCTTCGATCCTATATGAAAAAAGTATTTTTTTTTTCGCTTTCAGTAATATTAGGAATGAGGACGAGGGAGTAGTGATACTTGTCAGATTCTGACACCTGCCTAGTCAAAAGTCCTGATGAATTACATATATGAAGGGCACTAGATAAACCCATTGGACTATGACCTCACGAGCGATAACGAGCATGAAAAAGGGTTCTTCTTGTTCAGTAAGACTGTAAAGAGGTAACAGTAGTGAGCTCAGATCTTAGTCCCTGCCTAACCTCATATTATCCCTTCACATCTGACAAGTCATTACACTCTCCATTTCTGTCTCTCTTTATTTTATGTATTCTTCGTGCCCAGACCTGATGAGGGCTCTTTTATTTAATTATTTTTTGGCCCGTTCTGGTGTCACAATCATAAAAAAAAATCATGGGGCTTAACTGAGTACAGCTTTATATAACTGCCAAATCACTAAGAAACCTACTGCATAAGAACCTCTAGTTTTAGAAGAGGCAGACAAGTATCCTCTATTGGATCTTAACCCTTGAAAAGCAAGCGGAATTACTGAGTACAGCCAGGAAAAAGGCAAGGCCAACATTGGAACATGCTGCAATAGGCTCTCAGGCAAGAGAGTACTACGGGTCCTCCAGGACCAGTTCCACCCATCCTTGGGTGGAGAATCTATATAAAAAAAAAAAGCAAGAGAGTAGATATACAAATGCCAACTGTCAGGTCTTAGACCCTGGCTAATTATTGGACTTAATGAGAATAGCTAAGTAGATGGCAATACCATTAGTCAAACCTGATGCATTAGTAAGTTAGGCTATAGATCAGGTATGCAAGTGACATTTATCAAATCCTGGTAAGGCCTAGTCAGAGGACTTTAAGGAGTAAATCCTATGATCAGGGCAGACCACTAATGGAACCTACAGAACTAGGACATCAGTCAGGAATTAGAAGAGGGCAGAAAGTGGAAAAGATCAGTTCTAAGCTCCTACCAAGTTACAGGACTAATGAAGTTCATATTATGATCAGGACAAAACCACTAATGAAACAAACTGCATCAAAAACTCAGGCAGTAGAATACGCAGGCATATATCTGTCCAGTTGCATTGTTAATAAATAATTATGCAAAAATTTCATGCAAGGTTTTTCTAGAAAAGTAATTTGGAGGCTCTGATCATGAAAAGGATGTCCTGCATGGTTATACACAATATGATTTCAGAACAGATAATTATCTATAATTAAACTGTGGTGCTTTCATATATTTTTAATTTCTGATTATGAGGAAAACTCTATTCATATCACGGGTCCTCTCTCTCTCTCTCTCTCTCTCTCTCTCTCTCTCTCTCTCTCTCTCTCTCTCTCTCTCTCTCTCTCTCTCTCTCTCTCTCTCTCTACCTTAAATGACTGGACATTTCTCTCACTTTTTCTATTATCTAACTGACCAACACTCTATCTCTCTTTCCTTTGATCAAGTGACCAATTCTCTTTTTCGTTCCCTTATTCAACAGACCATTGCTCTCTATCTTTTAATTAATTGACTCTCTCTCTCTCTCTCTCTCTCTCTCTCTCTCTCTCTCTCTCTCTCTCTCTCTCTCTCTCTCTCTCTCTCTCTCTCTCTCCCCTTAAATTAGATGACCATATCTCTCTCTCACTTTTACCTTTAATTAATTGACTATCAATTTCTCTCCTACTCTATTAACAAAACTACCATCTCTCTCTCTCTCTCTCTCTCTCTCTCTCTCTCTCTCTCTCTCTCTCTCTCTCTCTCTCTCTCTCTCTCTCTCTCGTTTTACAAGATCAAAGGTTTGAAATAATATAATAATGGAAAATACGATATATATATATATATATATATATATATATATATATATATATATATATATATATATATATATATATATATTAATCAATATGGTAAAATTTATCTTTCCTTTCATCTAATGAAGATATAGGCAAATTGAAATATTAAATGAAGAATGTACAATATATACATCAGCTATCTATTTTCACATATATATATAAATCCATTTTTCTTTATCCTGCAACCCATTTCCACATGAAAAGCAAAACATGAAAAAAATAAAGACTTCAATACAAGTCTAGCACACACACACACACACACACACACACACACACACACACACACACACACACACACACACACACACACACACACACACAAAATTCATGTAATAACATTATAAGGGAATGAGAATAAAAATATATATATATATATATATATATATATATATATATATATATATATATATATATATATATATATATATATATATATATATATATATATATATATAACAGCTATAGAATTCTATATAAAAATTCAAACTGCTTTCATATCAGATGATACCAGCGGGTTAGATAATTGAAAAATGAAGGCATTCATACTCAGCTATGTAAAAAAAAAAACTTTATTCTTTATTTCATTATATTAACGGATACAGAAAAAAGTAAAAAAAAAATATTATTCTAATATAAACCTGCAAATTATTTTTGTAACTTAACAAAGAAGAAACCGAGGAAAATAATATGGCAGAAAATGATACATAAAAAAGTATTTGAAACTACTCTCTCTCTCTCTCTCTCTCTCTCTCTCTCTCTCTCTCTCTCTCTCTCTCTCTCTCTCTCTCTCTCTCTCTCTATCTATCTATATATCTATCTATCTATCTATCTATCTATCTATCTATCTCAATAAAAAAATAATTAAAATATATACTTAACTTTTATGAGGAAGTCTCATAAAACTATTCATAGTGAAATAAAAAATAGTGAAATAAAATAATTAAAATATACACCCAATAATTAATTAAAATAATTAAAATATACACCCAATAATTAATTAAAATAATGAAAATATACACCCAATTATATTCACAATCCCAAATAAAATACATTCTTTCTCTATTTCTTTATCAATTAAACAGACAAGAAAAATAATACAAATAATACAAAGGAAATCTAATAAAATATAAAATTTAAAAATATGAATTATGATAACTTATAATAAATATAATATACATAAGTAAAATAAAATAAAATAAGAAATGAAATAGTGTATCATTTGTGCATCAATTATACATTTATATATTCATATGAATACCAAGAATCAGGTGAAAAAAATTATGGAATAATAAAATATACATAGACAACAATAACGCGCGCGCGCACACACACACACACACACGAGCTTCGGCTCTTTCCCGTAAGCACAATTAGGTAATCACACACACACACGAGCTTTGGACTCTTTCCCGTAAGCACAATTAGGTAATCACACAAAAACACACACACACGAGCTCTCGGCTCTTTCCCGTAAGCACAATTAGGTAATCACACACACACACACACACACACACACACACACACACACACACACACACACACACACACACACACACACACACGAGCTTTGGGTTCTTTCCCGTAAGCACAATTAGGTAATCACACACACACACACACACACACACGAGCTTTGGGTTCTTTCCCGTAAGCACAATTAGGTAATCACACACACACACACACACACACACACACGAGCCCTCGGCTCTTTCCCGTAAGCAGAATTAGGTAATCACACACGTGCGAGCGCGCGCAAACACGAACAAAACATACGCACTCTTGCTGAAGCCTCCAGCAATTCAGGATAAGAAATAAACATTATAAATTGCTTGAAAACTTCATTACATAAAACAATTTCCTTGCGCCAGGTTCATTACATACCCTCCCTTGTGTACTTCAGTACAAATTAAGGTCCCAAAACTCATTATAAAATACTAACTCCGCTGCTGCTGTATTTTGTGCTCAGATATTTATTACGTAGTTCCCTTTTGTCTAGGAAGCCAAAAATAATGAATGAATTTCATATATAAATGAATAAATAAGTACAATAAATGAATAAATAAGTACAATAAATGTATAAATGAGTCTCGTTGAGGAATTCTCACAAAATTATTGATGTGAAAAAAATGAATGAATTTCATAATTGAATAAAAGTTCTGTTCCGGTTTTACGTCACGGACTCCCTTATCAACCAAGGGCTAGGACGGTTGCCTTCTTGCGAAGGACTTGTTTTGGCAGATGTAATCCTTACGCTGAGTGCATGCCTTTGCTAACCTCAGACCGTGACGGGGCGCGAACCCTCGACCTGACGCCTCAGAGTCGGAGACGCTACCGACTGAGCCACGGCGACTACAATTGAATAAATAAGTACAATAATTAAATGAATAAATGAGTCTCGTTGAGGAATTCTCACAAAATTATTATTGTGAAAAAAATGAATGTATTTCATAAATAAATTAATAAGTACAATAATTTAATGAATAAATGAGTCTCGTTGAGGAATTCTCATACATTTTTTAAAGGTGAAAATAGCTTCTCAAGACATTGAAGAATATTTATTCATTTATTTTTATCGGTATTATGGTATTTATTATTAATAGTGTATTAACAGTGTATAAATAATGTATTAATAGTGCATTTCCTTGGGTTATATAATTCATGTATTTTCTGGGGCTACACCTCTTTCAATAGTGTTTATAAGGACTGACATGATTATAAATTAATAAAGAAATAAAAAAAAAGTTATTATCATTGCTTCAATTCAGTGTATGGCTAGTATCCCGTACGGGATCCTAGCCATACACAGAACCGCGTCAGATGCGTTTATGAAATCCATTTTTGTGTCTAGCTCACTAACAATATGGTATCCTAGCTTTACACTGTTTAAGAAATCAGGCCTAAAAGGTTTTTGTTAAAAACAAAGTAGTAAACAGTAAACAGTAAAGTAGTCCAACCAAAATGGTTTAGTTTATCTTTTAAAAACATAAGATGAAATGGTCCCTCTAGACTTTTTTTTTTTTCTCAAATATATTTTATAAGAAAAGAAACCTCAGGTTATTTTTTTAATACAGTATTAACCCAAATTCCTTCCTATAACACAGCCAATACCTATTCCGCCAGTACAACAATGTACCAACATGACAATTTGCAACCCCATTTACGGTCCATTTCCCCTCTTGCAACTTACAGCATTCTCCAACCTCTTTATGGTACGTTTGCTCTGTGCGATTGTCGCTCAACGATGATCGTTCATGGCTCAACGATGATCGTAAAACGATTGTCGCTCAACGATGATCGTTCATGGCTCAACGATGATTGTCAAACGATTGTCTAGTCTAAAGCACTAATTCTTTGTTTTAAAATGGGGCTATTTTGCCTTGACAGCAGCTCGAAGCAAAGTAGCCCCATTGAAAAACAAAGAATTAGTGCTTTAGACAATCGTTTGACGATCATCGTTGAGGAGCCATGAACGATCATCGTTGAGCGATAATCGCACAGAGAAAAATGTACCTTTACCATCAAACCTCTTTTCCTTTATATATTCCACCCCAACATGAGGTTGGCGTTAAACTTTATCGTATCGCGTTAGATTGGGCCAGTGTTCTTTTAACGATCACTGAATATTTTTTCCCTGGAACTTAAATAATATTCTAAGTGCAATATTCAACCAGGCTAAAAATATGAACCTTGGCTATTTCTTTCACTTATCCAGTGGGAGAATAAGGAAATGCAGCGTCACCCTTTACAACTAGAATTAGGATATTTCTGAGGCTAAAAAAATTCTTGCCTGGAATTTTCTTTGTTAAGTATTGCCTGACGATAATAATTACTAATCTTCATAAGTGGGGGAAATAGTGCCACTGATTAAATTTAAGAGAGTGCCAAAAAACTGAATGTCTTTTTTACGTGATGCCATTAAGTTTAGAAAATGTTTATGTCCAATTTGTGTTTTCTTTGGACACTGTTTTTGATAATGAGTTCTTTTTATATGGTGAATCGTCTATACTAATATTTCTATCTATATACAATGACCATAATCCCCCTTATAAGGGGGGGGGGTGACTGAGTCAAAGAAATAACATGTTTTTTGTAGGAGGAAAATATAAAGCAGGGGATTCCCATTTCCCTGGCTTCGCCCTAATGAGTTCAACTTGCAGGACACGAAGGGGAACACGGAGGAGGTATGGTTGCCCCCCCCCTCATACATTCGGATTTTGTCTTTAAGTAGTATATTTCTACTCTGATGAGGAGGGTAATTTCTCTCTCTCTCTCTCTCTCTCTCTCTCTCTCTCTCTCTCTCTCTCTCTCTCTCTCTCTCTCTCTCTCTCTCTCTCTCTCTATATATATATATATATATATATATATATATATATATATATATATATATATATATATATATATATATATATATATATATATATATATCACATTTCTAGAGCAAAAATACATCATATAAGATATAGGGTATATTTTTGGGGCTTGATTTTTTATTTTTGGGGCTACAATGTTAATAAGAAATGTGACCCTTACTAGAAGAGGAGATAAGAGGCTTAATATAACTTAGAGGTTCTATAACCTATATACTTAGAATGTTAAATTATATAATATTAGATATGGCTTTTTTTTGGGGGGGGGGGCTCGAGTACCTAATCTTGCCCACTGCTATAGTAACAGGAAACGTTACTCATACTATAAGAGAAGGAATGGGGTTTAGTCCAACTAGGGGGTTCTATGAACCTTCAACCTCGTATGTGTATGCGAATAAAAATATCGAAAAATAGCTCCAGACCTTCCCTAGAGTACCATTTTCCCGGAGATATATTGGTTCCGTATCTGTTTACAGTAAGCCAAGGGACTGAACTTAGCATGCATAAATTTAAAACAGAATCCGGCTTACCTGTTCAAGATCTGCGTCTTGATCTATCAAAATAAGACCCAGAGGGAAGGAGGCGCTTCGCAATTTCTCTTTGTCATAATGATATTGCTCATAGTCGAACATAGTAATTCTCGATACCTGGAGGCGCAACTGCTCTAAATGCTGAGTTCTGGAAGAAAGAAGAAGACTAATGAGACACAGAGGGAGAAGGAAATCATCATAGTCGAACATAGTCATTCTCGATAACTGGAGGCGCAACTGCTCTAAATGCTGAGTTCTGGAAGAGAGAAGAAGACTAATGAGACACAGAGGGAGAAGGAAATCGTCATAGTCGAATATAGTAATTCTCGATACCTGGAGGCGCAACTGCTCTAAATGCTGAGTTCTGGAAGAAAGAAGAAGACTAATGAGACACAGAGGGAGAAGGAAATCATCATAGTCGAATATAGTAATTCTCGATACCTGGAGGCGCAACTGCTCTAAATGCTGAGTTCTGGAAGAAAGAAGAAAGACTAATGAGACACAGTGGGAGAAGGATATCATCATAAGCGAACATAGTAATTTTCGATACCTGGAGGCGCAACTGCTCTAAATACTGAGTTCTGGAAGAAAGAAGAAGGCTAATGGGACACAGAGGGAGAAGGAAATCTATGGTTGTGAAACCATGCATGGTTCATAGTCGAACATGGTAATTCTCGATACCTGGAGACGCAACTGCTCTAAATGCTGAGTTCTGGAAGAAAGAAGAAGGCTAATGAGACACAGAGGGAGAAGAAAATCTATGGTTGTGAAACCATGCATGGATATGTAGGGTAATGATACAACAGTGGGAAAGGAAGACAAGGAAAGAATAAGAAAACAAAAAGAGTAACATAAAAAAAAAATATTACATGAGATAAAATAGGAGAATAATGTATTAAGAAGAATTAAGACACAAGTTGAGGAAATATTTGTACATGACAAATAGACTTTGAATGTACTTTAATAGCTTTAAAACTATGAGGCATAAATAATACTGTTGTATTGCCAGCAAGTCTTTCATATACCAGATTTAAAAAAAAAAAAAAAAAAAAAAAAAAAAAAAAAAAAGGAAGAAGAAGAAGAAGAAGAAGAAGAAGAAGAAGAAGAAGAAGAAGAAGAGTAGCATATTTATAAATTTGTTCCTGTTTTACGACACGGACTCCCATTTCTACCAAGGGCTGGACGATTGCCTTCTTGCGAAGGACTTGTTTTAGCAAATGTAATCGTTACCCTGAGTGAATGCCCTTGCTAACCTCAGACCATGACGGGGCGTGAACCCTCGACCTGACGCCTCAAAGTCAGGGACGCTACCGCTTGAGCCACGTCGACTAGTAGCATATTTAGAAGTAAAGGTATAAAAGCAAGAGGGTATGAATAAAAAAGGGAAGAGGAAGGGCGGAAAGAGGACTACATGAGACAAAGGGGAATTATATTTCTAATCCCCTCTTGATACTGCATGATAAGAGTATTAAAAAAGATCAAGAGAGACATTAAAATACAACAAATGGTAGTGCAACTTCATGGTATTAAAGGGGCAAACATACTGCACGCCGGAGATGGGATGCTGAAAATGTAGAATTCAAATGGACCACAAATTCTTATTATTCAGTCATAAAATATAAGATTACAAATGATACAACTCGCGACTCTGAGGCGGCAGGTCGAGGGTTTGCGTCCCGTCACAGACTGAGGTAAGCAAGGGCATACACTCAGGGTAACGATTACATCTGCCAAAACAAGTCCTTCGTAAGAAGGCAACCGTCCTAGCCCTTAGTATAAAAGGGAGTTCGTGACGTAAAACCGAAACCATTACAAATGATAGAACTCTGCACATGAAGAGGGAATTATGGAGCAAGATATTTTGAGGAATAATAAATGGCAAGAAATTGTAAGATAATATATACAAAATCAAAAAGATAAGCAGACATAGAAGGCAAAATTTTCGGGTTGGCAGACACATAATGAGGGGTTCCGTAATAATAATAATAATAATAATAATAATAATAATAATAATAATAATAATAATAATGTTCCGGCTTTATGTCACGGACTCCCTTTTCTACCAACGGCTAGGACGGTTGCCTTCATGCGAAGGACTCGTTTTCGCAGATGTAATCGTTACCCTGAGTGCATGCCCTTGCTTACCTCAGACCGTGACGGGGCGCGAACCCTCGACCTGACGCCTCAAAGTCGCGGACGCTACCGCTTGAGCCACGGTGAGTAAAATAATAATAATAATAATAATAATAATAATAATAATAATAATAATAATAATAATAATAATAATAAAGTCAAACAATAATATTAAAGTGGAAAAAAAAGGAATACAAATATGACTGAAAGCAGCAACTCCCAAAACTGGGTCAATACTTACGTCACAGACTTGGCTTTCTTTTTGGTAACCATGGATGCTTTATTTAGGTGGGTAAGATGAATGATACTAGGGTTGAGACGACAAGCTTCACCATCTACCTGCATAGGAATGGTCTTTTTGGTGACGATCTTCGCTGTTTTACACTGACAGATAGTCGACCCGTGGCCACCGGCTTGCAGGAGAGGCTGGAAGATTAATAACAAACATTTATATTCAGTCAAAAGAACTGGAAAAACAGGAGAGAGTTGCAAAAACGTTTGATAAAATATGTAAAAATAGGAGAGAGTTTCGAAAACGTTTGATAAAATATGTAAAAATAGGAGAGAGTTTCAAAAACGTTTGATAAAATATGTAAAGGTCCAATAGAAAATAATAGAAAGATATATATTCAGAAAATGTTTTTAGTTTAAAAGGATCACATAAACAAAAATAAAAGAAATGTAAAGGAAAAAGAATAAAGAAACAACTAACCATCTGGTATGTTGTGAGACCAACAACTTCTATAATACCATCATCTGTGTACTGATCAATGCCGGTACTTCTGTTCCAGGGATGAGTTCCCGAACCATAACTGGAAATGAAATATACAAATCAGTCCAATTATTTATCAAATTGAACATAAAACACTTATTACACCTTTCCTGAAAATCTTAAACCTTTTTATATAAGTCTCTCTACAAATGCAAAACTAGGCTAGTACAAAAGAGATAACACTCAAAATCTAGTCCTTTTGTTATATTAGACATTTCAAATTGCAAATAAAACACTTATTACACCTTTCCTGAAAATCTTAAACCTTTTAATACAAGTCTCTCCACAAATGTAAAACTAGGCTAGTACAAACGAAATAACACATTAAAACTCTAGTCCTTTTGCTATATTAGACATTCTAAGAGACATATGAGCACTACAATATGGCCTTACTCCTTTCTTGAGAATCTAAATCTTGAATCCTCTCCAAATGAGAGATATATCAACCTCATCACAGAAAACGTTTACACTCTTTATTTAAACCTGAGTCTTAGTCTTAGAAAATCCCAAAACATATAAAATCAAACGTAAAATGACTGTTCACCCTTCTTGAATAACTGAAAAGCTTGTCTCTTGTTAACTTACCTAGGAATGTTAAGAAAAACGACAGCATGGACTTTATGCTCCTTTAAGATCGGAGTCACGTCCTTTCCATCACACTCGACAGTGCAATTGTCAGAGAGATCCTTCCATTTTCTCTGGAGGAGATCTTTGCCTCCTGCCTGGCCGTAAAACATCTTATTGCGTAAACGCGAATTAAACTTCTGTGGGTTGGCCTCTGTGGAGGAAGAGAATGTTGTGATCATATTGATATGAAGGAGAGTGTGGTGTGTGACAAGTTCTAAGTGTGATATCGAAAGGTTACTGAGTATGGCGCAGAGAGTAATTAAAAGTTCTCTAAAAATATGAAAAATTTACATATTCAGTACATTCAATGTTCTACAGAAACGTCAGAAAACAAAATAAGTGCCGATTCTCCCTTATTCTTACCTCTGGCTTCATGGAATTCGAGAGCAATATGGGCATCAACACCGAAGGAGAAATAGTTATTGACAACATTCAAAGGCAACTTATCCTTCCCTTCTTCAGTAGGTTCACAGTCCTCGTTCTTCTCCACCTCCAGTTTCCAGCGATCTAGGTTGACTATCTCACCGTCAGCGATGTTACACAGAATTTTACTAATAGGTTCGTCTGTGTATCTGGAAAATAGAGATGGAAATTATACTCATAATGCTCAATATAATAGTGTGTTAACAAAAAGCAATAAAATCCGGACCTGGAGCGGCAGTTTTCGTTGTAGGTCCATTCTCCAGACTGCGACTCAGAAAAGAAGGAGCAAAAGAGGTCAAATTGCATCACCCAGCCCATGCCTGTCACTGGGCACGAGAACCTAGGAGAGGCTTCAGTCACCGAGGCGATTAACTCATCTCTCAACACAACATACAATAAAAAAAATTTCTACACCGCACACTACCACATACGCCACCAACACGTCATACACTCCCTGAGAGCTCTGCGGTAATAACCAAGATCAGCAATAATCTTCCTTTGCAACTCAGGGCTGTTCGGCCGGCCAGATCAGGGAAAATAACAAAAACAGTCTGTTATTATAACGTTATTGCTAACTATTAAAAATGTCAGTTTTGAAATAATATATAGTTAATACGAAAAAAAACCCGCATAAAATGGTGACATATGGCAATAAAATAGACACCAAGAACAATCTAAAATTGACTATAAGTAGATGGACCGAATATATCTAAGAGACTGTTCAAAGCTTATTTTATCACCAGTAACGACCTTCTTCTCCCATTATCGTATATTTCAGCTCCGTTATGATCATATATCAAGAAAAAAAATAAAAATTTATTACTTGGAGATTATAACGAGCGCCAATTTCTCTCTCCTTTTTTTTCTCTTAGGCGCCACCTGCTTCCCGCCAAAGATTTTCCCGCGCTAGGACTAAGTCATGCGAGTGTAGAAATTTTAAGTTTTCATCAATTCTTATTTTGTATAGAACTTTTTAAATCACGTTCTATACTTCTTCTATCATTTTCTTGCATTCAGACATCAAAACAGTGTTATTGGCATTTTTTTTTTTTGCGGTTTTTAAGATTTAGAAAGAATGTTTGAAACTTTATTGTAAGTCGAGACTTCTACTGCTTCTTATTTTATATAGAACTTTTAAATCAAGTTCTATACTACTATTATTTTCTTGCATTCAGACATCAAAACAGTGTTATTGGCAAAAAAAAATTTGCGGTTTTTAAGATTTAGAAAGAATGTTTGAAACTTTATTGTAAGTTGAGACTTCTTACTGCTTCACATGACAGAAGTTTGCTCAAGACGGTAATTGATGGGGTTCATATATCTTCATAAATCTCATTCAAGAAAAAGAACGACCTTTCACAAAGAGTTCCTTTTTTTTCTCTTTGTCTAAAAGCATATCATGAAAACTAATATGACGATATAATATGATAAAGGAATAAATTCTTTGGCCCGATTTCTTAAGCAGTGTAAACCTAGGATACCATATTGTTAGCTAGCTAGACACACAAATGGATTTCATAAACACATCTGACGCGGTTCTGTGTATGGCTAGGATCCCGTACGGGATCCTAGCCATACACAGAACCGAGTCAGATGTGTTTATGAAATCCATTTGTGTGTCTAGCTAACTAACAATATGGTATCCTAGGTTTACACTGTTTAAGAAATTGGGCCTTTATAATGGAACTACTTCCCTTAAATTTATAAAGTGTTAAAAATTGGCAACATTTCTTTTTACACAACTTTTTCCCCATGCTCACATAGGATTGCTGTATTTCACTAGTCTCTTTGAAACTACCTGATTGCTTTGGCTCAATGATTTATGGTTGGATGCCCATCATGACAACAACTTTTTCCATTGCTAAGGTTTGTGGCCGACGGCGTTAAGTTGAACAAGCCTGCCCCTAAGGTGACTGGATTTGAAATATTAACAACAACAATAATAATAATAATAATAATAATAATAATAATAATAATAATAATATTAATAATAATAATAATAATAATAATAATAATAATAATAATAATAATAATAATAAGGAGCTACTCCACCTACCCTCCACCCCATCCAAGAGCTCTAGCCAGATCAGTGCTGTGCCTAAGGGTAAAACAGCAACTGGAGGGGAGGCTGGAAGTTGAGTTGATCCAATATTGAAAGCACCCATCCTACGGTTCCATCACCACCGCAAGCCAACACACGCAGGTTACTCCACTTTACGAAACATCTCCAATCTGCAATAATAATAATAATAATAATAATAAGAATAATAATAATAATAATAATAATAATAATAATAATAATAATAATAATAATAATAATAATATATCAATATAAAAAAAATCTTATATTCAACAGAGTATAGAGGGCTGAGAGAGAGAGAGAGAGAGAGAGAGAGAGAGAGAGAGAGAGAGAGAGAGAGAGGAGAGAGAGAGAGAGAGAGAGAGAGAGAGAGAGAGAGAGGAGAGAGAGAGGAGAGAGAGGAGAGAGAGAGAGAGAGAGAGAGAGAGAGAGAGAGAGAGAGAGAGAGAGAGAGAGAGAGAGAGAGAGAGAGAGAGAGAGAGAGAGAGAGAGAGAGAGAGAGAGAGAGAGATTTTCGATATATTATTAAATAAGGATTTCACAAGCGTCTCTCCAAATACCAACTTAGGGAATCTTTAGAACTTACCCAGCCTTGGGTCCTCCTTGAGTGAGATCGAAAACCTGACGGGGATTTAACAACCACTGGACTTTCTGCATGAGCTTAGCGCCTTGATTCCCTCCACTCTTGGGATTGATGAAGACGATCAAGGGTCTAATATTCGCGTTGGGTATCGGCTTAATAGCGAACGTCCTGCTGTCTTTATCATTCTAGGGAAGAAGAAAAAGAAAAACAAAAA
>JAXCGZ010008044.1:55000-60000 GCA_037179515.1 Halocaridina rubra
TAAATTTGGTCAAAGATATGGAAAAGATACCAGCGAACACACGGCAATAAAACGAAAAAAAAAATTTGTTCACGAAAAATGTATAACATTAAAAAATGAAAAAAAATATATAATTAAAGCCATGGAATAGTTCATCACTGAAAGGTATCAATGAATAACATTAATATTCTCTATTTTCTGCTTAGACATAAAAGCTCGAAAAAATAATTATAAATAAATATATAACTTCTATCGTTACATTATCAATAATAATAATAATAATAATAATAATAATAATAATAATAATAATGACTCTCTCTCTCTCTCTCTCTCTCTCTCTCTCTCTCTCTCTCTCTCTCTCTCTCTCTCTCTCTCTCTCTCTCTCTCTCTCTCTCTCTCTCTTCCAGAGCTGGTCATTTTGCACTGAAGATTAGATTTTAGTCTTTTAATAAAAAAAATTTAATCACTAACCAACAATATTTTAATTGTATTTATCGCTTCTTCTTCTTCTTCTTCTTCTTCTTCTTCTTCTTCTTATTATTATTATTATTATTATTATTAGTAGTAGTAGTAGTAGTAGTAGTAGTAGTAGTAGTAGTAGAAATAGTAGTAGAGTAGAAGCAGCAGCTGTAGTTAAAAGGAGTGCTGTGGTACGAGTATATTCCCCCTATGCGACATAGTACCTCGAAAGAAGGCTGTTCCACTATAACCTCCACACACCTACTGGTGAACTCAATGAGTCTTCTGGGATGGCATATGCTACAACAGAATGATCATTCACATAACTTCAAGAGGTTATGAAAAAGAGATGCTGCCTAACACAATCCTCCAAAGAAGTGAGAAACAGAGACCCTATGTAAACACGGGAAAAATTCAGATATAGAAGGAGACAATGATGGAGGGGATCCAATACACAAATTTGTCTATTGTAGAGGGACACAGCAGAAGAATTCCAATTACGTAAATCTACGTGTAGCAATTTAACAATTTCCACTGTAACAGGATATGTAATTTAGAAATTCTATGCAAATTTCTATGTCTAGTTACGTAACAATTATTCTCAACGTGTAAGTCAGGTCTGTTTTTTTCCTTAAATTCTAAAAAAAAAAAAAAAAATGAATAGCATTAAATGTAAGAATTTTTGTTTCCAATTTCATATTGTCACTTTAGGCTTTTAAAGACCCCACACACTTACACACACTTACACACACAAACAAACACGTACATCTTTTTTTTTTTTGGTATAAATCTGTGATCGAGTTGCCATGTTATCTATTACTTACACACACTTACACACACAAACACAAACAAACACATACATTTTTTTGTTGGTATGAATCTGTGATCGAGTTGCCATGTTATCTATTACTTACACACACAAACATATACAAACACACACAAACACAATTTTTTTTTTTTGGTATAAATCTGTGATCGAGTTGCCATGTTATCTATGAAATGGCTTTACATGAAAAGCTTCGCGTAGGCCACTCCCACTAGCGAGGAAAATAGCTTAAAGGAAGGATCTTCTTTAATGGAACTCTTTCAAATATTAAAGGTATCATCTACGCAGCTGAACAGATATACCTGATACGGATGAAATGGGATGGGATGCGATATGAATGTTATAGGATGGGTGGTTGTATGTAAAGGGTGGGAGAGGAGGAAAAGGTATGGGGGAGAAGGGTTGTATATGTATTGGGTAGAAGAAATATATTAGGTACGGAATGCAAGGGGTGTTGTAGATTATGGATGGGAGAGTAATGTATGGGATGGGAGGGTTGCTGTAAGGGTTGTATATGTATATGTATTGGGTAGAAGCATTATATTAGGTACGGGATGCAAGGGGTGTTGTAGATTATGGATGGTAGAGTAATGTAATGTATGGGATGGGAGGGTTGCTGTAAGTAATGGATGGGAGAGCAAAGTGTATGGAATGGGGTGGTTGCTAAAATAGTGAGTGGGAGACGAAGGCAAGGTATGGGATGGGAGGGATGCTTGTATGTAATGGGAGGGAGATAAGGGTAAGGTATGATATGGGAGGGGTGATGTGGATTATATTGGGAAACAAAGGTAAGGCATGGGAGGGTTGGTGTATGTAATGCGTGGGAGAAAAACGTAAGGTATGGTATGGGATGGGTGCTTTACGTAATGGAAGGGAGAGAAAGATTAGGTATGAGATGGCAAAGTGATGTAGGTAATGGATGGGAGAGAAAGATAAAGAATGGAAGGCTTGGAATGGGCTGCAAGCTCTATGTAAGAGTGGGAAAGTTAAAGTATGGGATGGGAGGGGTGATGTAGATTTATGGATGGGAGAGAATGGTATGGGATGGAGAGGCTGCTGCAGGTATTGGTGAGAGAGAAACGTAATGTAAGGGGTGGTATGGGTGCTTTATAAATTGGATGGGAAAGATATGGTCTGAGATTGGAGGGGTGCTTAAAAGTAATGGGCAGAAAAGAATGGTAAAGTATGGACAGGGTGAGGTACTTTAATGTAATGGTGTGAGCGTTAATTATCTATGGAGTGGGATGAGAAGTTTGCTGTGTGTAGTCGATTGATGTGAAAGGTAAAGTATGAGATGAGAGGGACTGATTTAGATTATGGGAGGGACAAAAAGATAGGGTATGAGATGAACGGGGTGTTTTTATGTAATGGGTGGAAGAGAATGGGAAGGTATGGATGGGAGAGGTACTTGTATGTAATGGACGGAAGAGAAAGGAATAGTATGGGATGGGGTGTGAGATTGCAGATATTAGAGTAGATGCTATATGAATGGAATGAGAAACAGGTCGAGGGTTCGCGCCCCGTCACGGTCTGTGGTTAGCAAAGGTATGCACTCAGGGTAACGATTACACCTGCCAAAACAAGTCATTCGCAATAAGGCAACCGCCCTAGCCCTTGGTAGAGAAGGGAGTCCGTGACGTAAAACCGGAACATAAATGGAATGAGAAAATAGCTGTATGAAATGGGTGGCAAAGAAGGAGAGAGTATGGGATCGGAGGTGTGATGAAGATTATGGATGGGAGAGAAAGATAAGCTATGGGATGGGAGTGCTTTAACAACAGAGTAATCAATGAACAAGTACCTTATACGCATGGGATGGGGACTAAACATAATGAGAAGGGCATCTGTAGATTATGGATGGGACAGAAAAATAAGTATGGAACGGGAGGGGTACTATACAGTTCAACATTCCAATAGATCAAAGCAGTGGGGTGTTACCTACAGCAGACAGTACAGCTATCTGGTAGCTAAAATAATTACTAGTTACAGTATACAGTACAACATATAGTACAGACTGCTGGTAGCTAAAGTCAGTATATTGTCACCTACAACATACAGTAAAAAAAATTTAACAGATGAAATCAGTGGACTGTCACATGACAGCGAACAGTACAGCATTCTAACACGTACAGCTATTTAAATTTCACCCACAACATACAGAACAAGAGTGGGCTGTAGGCCAACAGCGCTTAGAATAGCATTTTGATACCTAGGCCCGATTTCTTGAACAGTGTGAACCTAGGATACCATATTGTTAGTTAGCTAGACACACACAAATGGATTTCATAAACTCATCTGACGCGGTTCTGTGTATGGCTAGGATCCCACATGGGATTCTAGCTATACACAGAACCGCGTCAGATGCGTTTATGAAATCCATTTGTGTGTGTCTAGCTAACTAACAATATGGTATCCTAGGTTTACACTGTTTAAGAAATCGGGCCCTAAACACATTGGATTATCCCCTACAGCATACGGGATGACAGTGTACAGATATCTGACAGTTAAAGTAATTGACTTATTACCTAAAGAATTCATTACAATGTTCTGAATGTGAAGCCAATGGACTGTCCCCAATTAGCACACGATGTAGCATTCTGACACCTACATCAGTTGATTGAATACCTACAGAATACAGCACAATATTCTACGTAAATGGTTTAATCAGTGGAGTGTCCCGTACATCTAACACTAGTAATCTGTCAGCCTCTAGAGTACAGTACGGCACCTATATAAATCTAGCGAATGGTCACCACCTAAATTACAGAAAAACATTCTACTGATGTACTTATTACAGAAACATCTACAACGAGGCGCTACCTGTACAGTTACCACTAAAATTCTAAAAACTCAGGTGAGTAGTCTGCAACCTCTTGTGTAGAGTGTAACAGTCCAACAGACTCAGTAACTGAAAGGCAAACTACAAGTTTACATTTTGTCAATAAAGTAAACTACTTTTTGTATCTATCTACACTTCCATCTTATTATACCAGCTCGGTTTACAAATTCATTTACTCTTGCCTCTTATTATCAAGTTTACTAAGTTTCCTAATATCATTCCTTATCATCCAGATTTATCAGTTTATCAGTTCTTGCCTCTTATCAGCTTGGTTTACACAATTATCTACCTTCGCCTCTTTTCATCTACTTTCCAATTTACCTACTTTGGCATCCTTATGATAAGGGATTACGAATTTATCTACTCTGGGTTTACAGCTTATCTCCCTTTGCCTCTTCTCATCTGGGTTTACAACTTATCTCCCTTTGCCTCTTCTCATCTGGGTTTACAACTTATCTCCCTTTGCCTCTTCTCATCTGGGTTTACAACTTATCTCCCTTTGTCTCTTATCTTCTGGGTTTATAACTTATCTCCCTTTGCCTCTTCTCATCTGGGTTTACTACTTATAACCCTTTGCCTCTTCTCATCTGGGTTTACAAACTTAATAACTCCTGCATTTTATCATCTGGGTTTACTAACTTACATATCCTAACCTCTTGCTTGTTCTAAGCCGTATACTAAGCTTGCTCCTCCTCTCTTATATAAATTAGACAGCTTTTTTTTTCTAGTTAATATTAGCGATGTAAGGGATGGAATTTAATTGGTTGAAAGTTATTTCTACTAAATACATTCAGCCAATCAAAAAGCGGCAAAAGGTACTGCAGAAAAACACTATACTTATTAATTTAATTTATGTTAAGGATAATAACTGTGCTTACAAAATTTCTCTTAAGTATT
>JAXCGZ010008045.1:0-20000 GCA_037179515.1 Halocaridina rubra
CCAGATGTCCAAGCAGTATTATAAGCATGGACGGATAAGACCTTCATAGATTTTTAGAAATTGAAAAGAGGAAAAGTAATTACTAGAACAAAGCAGAACTCCTGAACTTTTAGATGCAGTTTTAGAAATTTGAATTATGTGATTCCTCCAAGACAAGTTAGAGGTTACCCAAATGTCTAATATGCAAACAGAATTAAGAGGGAAAATGTTGCTGTTTTCTGAGACAATTGGGCTATCAGGAGAGAAATAAGATAAAGATATAGCCAGAAAATGTGTATTGGAGGAATGAAATTTAACTAAATATTGGTTGCCCCACCCAGAATCTCACTGAAAATCGAGGATGAGAGTTGAAGATATGAGTGATATGAGACTGCTTGCGAGAAGCAGATGAAGGTTATAAAGAGAAAGTAAATGAAAAATGAATGGTTAAATTGTCGGCAAAGGCATGAAGAAGAAAGGAAGATGGGGATTGGAAAAGGTTGTTGTTGAAGGAAAGGAACAGAGTAGGTGAAAGAACATAGCCCTGTGGAACACCAATGGTAACTGGAAATGAGCTAGATGTTGTATTGTGAACAAGCACAGAAATAATACGATCAGAGAGAAAGCTGGAAATCATACAACAGGAGCTTTGGCCAACAGAACCTTATACCACCCTCTTTTAAAAGCCTTAGTGATATAAACGGTGACAGCATGGGATACCCAATAGTGCCTTGTAGAAGATGACCACACATAAGTGAGATAGTACTGTAGGTCATCAGTGGATCTTGCCTCACAGAAGCCGTACTGTTGAGCAGATATAAGTGAGGTAAATCCAAGATGTTTCAAGAAGTGAGAATTGAGTAAAGTTTTGAATGCTTTGGTAAAAGTAGAGGTTAGGGCAATTGGTCGGTTGTTGAAAGGAATAGAATGGTCACTCTTCTTAAGAACAGGTTGAACAAGAGCGTGCTACTAAGATGAAAGAGAGATACTGGTCAAGAAGATGAGGCAAAAAGAGACAGCAAAGCATTGTAGCTGGTTCATCTGCCAGCTCCTTAAGGGACCAAGCAGTGATAGCATCATGTTAAGATTTGTTTTTCATTTTTAGAGAGTAAAATTTCTTACGGATTTTGTGTCAAGAAAAAACTGGAGGAGGCTTAGGGTTAGAGAGGTGTAGAGTATGAGCGACAGGTGCGCTGGAATTGCTTACGGTAGTTAAAAGAAAAATGATAACCAAAGAGTGTGGCTTTGTCAGTGGAAGAGCAAACTACAGAACCGTCAAGACAAATAAGAGAGAAGTTTTTAGAGAGATTTTTGACTAAGGAACAGAAACATTTTTTAGTGAGACAAGAGTTCAGGCCATCAATTTTCCTTAAAAAAAGAAAAGAAAAAAAAAACTGTAGATCTATGACTTCGAGCACTGGAGCTGTTCCTAGCCTTAATAAAAGCAGAGTTGGTTAGATCGGAAGGAGAGTTTTGGCACGACCGGCATGCCCAATCCCGGGCCTGAAAAACCATGAAGTAGGCATGAGCAAATCATATTTAGTAATATACTTTCCCTCATTTACTTCTTTATATATTTGTTTATTTATTAACTAGTATTTCAGTTCTAAATTTCAAATAATTGTTAAATTTTTAGATGCACTTACATAAAAAATATCGACCTGGTAATAGTGTTTCAAAATTTGTTTAATCATTTTGTACTATGTATTTCATTAACCTCCTATGCCATTATGAACTATCTTTTTCTGCAATACTTCACCAGAAATCATGAAGAGTTTCCAAAAATTTTAAGCTTAAGCAACAACACCTAAGATAAGTTGTGATGGAACTGTATTTCAGGTAGATAAAAATCACTGCAAACGTTTTAAGCTATAATACTTTTAGAAAACATGGCAATAGTTGCGCTTGGGAACCTGAATAGAGCTTCAGTTTTATCAAAGATGATATCAGTACTTCAAGGCAGTTTGTTGCTACTTTACAAAGAATGTTGAACTTCAATGCATTTTTGATATAAATATATCTCTCACAATATATTCATGATAAGAGTCCTCTTGTTTTCAAGACGATCAGAATTTACATCATAAACAAGAAAATCATTATTTCACACACAAAAAATCTGGTATTCTATTCTGTCTCTGGAATAATAGATTATCACTTAGTTGTTATTAAAAGTCCCTCCTTCACTGGAGCGAAGAGACCTGTCAGGCATGAAAATTTCAAGGAAAGTAGAAGTAGGCGAATCTTCACTGGAGAGAAGTGACCTGTCAGACATGAACATTTCAAGGAAAGTAGAAGTAGGTGACTCTTCACTGGAGAGAAGTGACCTGTCAGACATGAACATTTCAAGGAAAGTAGAAGTAGGTGAATCTTCACTGGAGAGAAGTGACCTGTCAGGCATGGACATTTCAAGGAAAATAGAAATAGGTGAATCTTCACTGGAGAGAAGTGACCTGTCAGGCATGAATATTTCAAGGAAAATAGAAATAGGTGGATCTTCCCAAGCCATTTGCTGAGGCTAAAAGTAAAAAATAAAACTCATTCATATACCTAGAAAAAACATCAACACTTCATTCTTTTTAATTAAACCGGCCGTAATTCTCAAAGACATAATATAGATCAGATCCCCAATCACTTGAATGACTTAGGTCCCTCTTGTGCTGTGATGAATGATAGAATCTGCTCTTACAATCAACAACACCTTAAGCAAAGCCTGTGGCAACAAGTGAAAAAAAAGTCTATATTGCAATAGAACATCCATAAGATAACCATCATCACCTCCAACTTTCTTACATTAAATATCTTCTTTAAATCTATTTCGAAACTGAACGGCTATAAATATAATTCATCTTGCTAGCAAAAGCAAAGAAAAATTTTCTAGTACCCCTAAATCTTGGATTAAAACGGATTGATAGATAGAACCCAGCAGTAACTGACGCCAATATTCTAGTAGGAGCAGCAATAGCCGCAGGAAAGCATGCAGAAAAGGGAATCTGTGGACTTTTATATATGGCAGAAAGACCATCTAAAAAACTAAACCCCTGACGTCTCTACTTATCCTTGTATCATTATAAAAGACAGCGCTCCAAGCCCCTCCCCCATTGTCAAATATTAGACCAATTCTAATAAGAATAGCCACTTTCCCGATATGGTTAGATAACACCGTAAGTATGCCTGCTTTGGCACACTTCTAATTTTGATAATAGGTGACCAAGATATATCAATATTCAAATCACCTAATATGTACCCACCTCTATAAAATAAGACTATCCCAGGAATCCAGCTAACAAATATTAAGAATAGTATTGACTTTCAGAAGAATTAAAGCTAACAATCTCCCACTCCCTATAATAACTAAAATCTTTGAATACCATAAATAAAGATCTGACTAAACTCACCCCCGATAATTAACATAAAATCAATATTCTCCTCAAATGTCTAGACACGCTCCAAATCAATACCTAAAGTGTTATATTAGACATCTTTGGATTCACAAACCATAATTATCAATAAAATTTTTAAGTAAGCTACATATACAATAATATTCTCGATTTTAGAATTACCCAATTCATAGGCAGCCTGTGGAATATTTTCATAATATTTTCTCGAACTTGCCCAGAACAACAAGAGAACAAGCTTGAATAGTATTTACCATACTGACTTATAGGAAATATGTGCAACGTATAAGCATCCCTAGAAAACGAAAGACACGCAACGCCTAAAAACAATATTTATTTCTACTAACCACACTTATAATAATTTCTCTCTACCTCAACACATTTAATGTAAGCGTGGCAGCCATGTTCCCAGCTCTCAAAAGAAATTATCATTAGACTTATTTAAGGCATAAGATTCAAAACATTTTTTTACCTTATGACTTCCAACTCGCTCACACACTGTATTTATCTAACAAAAATGACAAGAAGAGTATAGTCCGTGATCTACTATTAGAACAAGAGCCCCCCTCAACCTCAACCAATGTGAATAGCATAGGCCCACACAAAACCTGGTTCCATATGGGTTACCGATTAGTATCCACGTAAAACCTTACTAGTAGTCTGTCACAAATATATTACTCTAACAATTCAGCCCCTTTTCAAACCCTAGCCTTAAGAACCTAAATGAAACCTCACGTCCTATCTCGGTAAACATTCTACCCAAATGTATAATACAGTAATCCCTCAACATAAATAAACCTCCAGCTAAAATTAGGAACGCCAATATAGGGGCCTCCACATATGCTATTGGCAGCCACAGATGAACTATAAAAACAGTCAATTTAACAGCAAAAGCAAAGAAAATACAAAAATATCAGATCGTAGAAATAAAACTGCATTCCCACTAAGTTGAATGTCAGAGTATTATTCAGCCTGTACATGACCAAGAAATAGACAAATAATGTATAACATAATATGTAAATACTGGCCTGAGCACAATCAAGTTGATATAAAAAAACAAATTAAAATCAGGGTAGGGATAAGTGACCTCTCAAAGCAAATGTAATATGACAATTAATCTGTGCAACAAAACGTTAAAATGAACTTCATCAAAAGAGCCACATTTGTTAAAAGTAATAGACCTAGAATAATATATGTCACCCATCTTTTGCTCTCTCTTCACAACCAGTGCAACAATGTAAAGAGTGAGCAAAATTGAAATTTAACTGACCCAATTCACCCCTAAGCCCAAACTCAAATAGTTAATCCTAAATATAGCCCCTCCCCCTCGACCAACACTAAATAGCTAAGTAAATTCAAAGCCAACATTACTTCATAAGCAAGTGTATGCACCACGGTCCATTAACTACCCAGTAATAACTACTAATCCATCGGCTGGGGGGTTCCTGTGTGACTTTATGTGCCCTAAATCTCTCTTCATATTATTAAGTAGACCATTTTGGACATAAAAACAGCAAGGGTAGACATCTGGGAACCTGGCCGGTTTTAAGAAAATGACATTACACTATTAGCCATTTGTGTCTGTGACGCGACTAAAAATTTGGGGTAGGGGAAACTTAATTGCTAATAACTCCACAGCCACAGTTAATATATCTGCAAGCTACCACTCAAAAGGTTAGTTTCTATTCACTCTACATAGATAAAGTGTAGTTACCTCATCAATATGCAAATTTGCTGACCAGAGGTCAAAAGGTCACGAAAATCGGGGGTTGCTTAAAATTTTACACACCGAAGGAAAGATGTCAATTACAGGCTGCCTATGCTATTTGAGGAGGTTTGCTTGTTGTCAGAGGTTGCCAAGACATAATCAAATCATATTGTCTGCATAAAGATTGACCCTTTCCTACAGCATCCATCATATTTTAAAAACAGTGCATTTTCTTATCAGTTTATTTCCCTTTGCAAAGGAATGCAAATGTTACTAAATGAAGTGATGTAACATTTTCTTGAGAAGGAATTGTCTATCACCAAATACTATTTTCTAAGGGTTTTCTAAAGATTACTTAGCTTAAAACTTCCTAAAACACTCTTAATATTTGTCATTAACCGCTTACATCCAAAAACAAAATTGTCTGTAGGAGTCTGAACATCCATAGTATTTTCAGCCAAACAAACATGTTACATTTGCTTAGATAGGGAATTATAGCATATATTGTATTCTGATGGCTGTGATCACTATTCCAAATCAAGCCAATTTGATAATGGAAGATGCAAAAGATGCCAGGTGTACATGCCACCCAGCTGTAAGTGTCACACTCGAGTTCCATTCAGCTAGATACATCCAACTGGATTTTTACAACAAACATTCCCATCTCCCATACCCTGGCACTTGCAAAACTGGCAACACGCCTGTCCACTCTTGGGACATGCACATCTATCTGTTGCACATTTAAAACAGGTAGTACATGGCCCATAATTTCTGGAATGGATCTGAAGCCCTTATCAGGGGTGAGCAGTTCATCTTCCTCATCATATTCGTAAAGGAGAGGATTCAACTCAGTAATGATTTCAGACAGAACTGATGTTATTATGCATAGCATAATATGCCCTTAGAATATGGACTTAAATGGCATGGAATGTTGGAGGCATTTTCTCAGGATATGCTTTACTGTGGTGATAGTTATGATCCCTGAGATCATCTATCGTTGCACAAGTTGTCCCATTCTTATGACCTGCACAAGATATGATTCTGCTCTTATAACTTCATCACCGGATGGCCCGTTTCTACTTCTACCAAATCCTTGAAGATAGTCTACTGGGTTTGCTTTAAGGGCTGCATGCTTTGTCCCAACTTCGCTCGCATAATCACACCCACTAAGCGTATGCACAATGGGCCCTTTGTCTGATGCAAGAGAATGTATTGAAATATGTTTGGTAGTCTCCACTGCCAGCTTTTAGCCACAGTTCGCAAAGAGCCTTTTTGTGCAAAACATCCCAGTAATAGAGCCTGAGTACAAACACATCTGTGTCTGTGGATAAAACCACTAGTCTTTCAATTCCGTGCTCCACTGCATGTAAGGAATGAGGTATAATTCTTGTATCCGCTTCCTCGATATTAAGGCAGAGTTCGGGAATGTCTCTACAATAGCCATCACAACAGGAAATACATGAAGCTTCAATAGATTCACTTGAAAAGCCACTCACAAACACCACCTGGCTTGAAGGGGTCTCTTGTGCATGGTTTATGGCTGCCTGGTGCACTAAGATCTCAAGATTATGCTTGTTCTTGTTAGCTGGCCAGAACTATTCCATCTGAACTGGTATTGGTGTCTCTTCACTGACAACATTAAGTTCAATTGAAGAGATGGTGTCACACCACTTTCCTTCTGAATCTTTGATTGAAATGTCAAAGTATGAGTCAAAGATATAATCAGTTCAATCGGCACCCTTTGCAGGCTTCTGTGTGTAATCTACAATGGTGCCAGCAAAGTCAACGAAGTTTGAAAATTCCTTCGCCGTGATTTTCCTAGAATTGGCCATGACATCTGCTATGTATCTAACTCGCATGTTATTGGAATAATCCAGAACTTTAGCATCATATATTTGCATGTTTCTTTGCAACCTCTTTTATCAATGCACTTTTGGAACCCTTTGCCAGGAGACTCTGGTCATCAAAAAGGTAACAAGATGACGTCAAGTTGTATTCTAGAAGTTCTTTCATGGATCTCCCACGAGCACGGGCAATTTCGATGACACGTTTCCTTTGTTTATCTTTTCTCTTTGTTTGTGACTTTCCTGAAGCCTCTTGTCCTTTTGGGAGAGCATGGATACTCTTAAAATTCTTCAGATTTATTCTGTGAATAGTTTGAAATCTTTGGGCTGACCTTTCAACAAACCGTTCCTTACGTAATTTCTCATAGACTGCGGTCCCAACTGCTTTTACCTGAAGCACTTGATTACAGATTTCGTCAGTTATTACTCCCTGCGTCATTATATTGTGAAGTTTTGGCTGTGGTGAATCTTTCCTGAAAGGACTTTCCTTATTTTCCATGACAGTTAGACTTGCTTGGATGTTCCTTTCTCCAAATTCAGTATCACATTTGCTGAAGGAATTGTTCACATCATGCTGGTACTGTGATCTAACTCCACTTAGATCTCTGAAAAGATTACTGATTACTAGCATCTAATGGTAGATTATATCCCACATTGTGACGTAATTCTCCTTTGTGCTAGCTATTATCCCTGAAGTGCTTTTCTTGGGCCTATTAATCATCTGCTCTAGTGCCATATCTGCTCCAGTTGTTCTAAAGTTCCCAGGTGTCTACTTTATGACAAATTTGTCCTCTTGGAATGCTTTGTGGATCTCAGGTGCTGTTTGAGGAAGTTTGTACATGTCATCAAGATAGAGGGAACCCCACCTTATGTAAATGGTTGAGTCAATAGCTATGAAGATCGGAAGCAATGCTTTCACAGTCTGCAGATGTAACTCCTAATTTCCTTCTCTGTCACTTTTGATGAGGTTCTCTGAGTGAGTTGCAAGTGTGATGAATGTGTCCCAATATCTGAAGGATTCACTGCTCTTTCCGGCTTCATTTCTGAAGTCATCAAAGGAGGAAAGTAGCTGCTAAGTTGATGTTTTTTATCTCTCCAGAATGTCCTTATTTTCATCAAATAACTTGCTAACGATTGCTGCTTTAAATGCCACCACATTTTCTAGGTGTTCACTGTACTGTGCTGCATTCCCTCCCTGCTGAAAGAATTCCTTCCATTGCAGCCGACATAATGCTTCTTTTAGAAGCTGCATTCCCTTGTGTGACCTTGAGTAGTTCTTTGCATCCAATACTGAGTCAAAAACTTTGACACCAAACACATAACTTTCCACAAGAATATTCTCAGCCCCACTCTCTTTCAGATATTTTCCAAAACAGCCTGATACAACTTTTGCCACGTGGAATGATCCAAGACATTGTACAATATTGCTGAACTCATGTGGGCGAATAAAAATTATTTCTCGTGCAATATGATAAGTGCCTTCGTCACAAGCAGCTGATAGTACCAGCTGATCAAGATTGCTCAGAACACTCTGGAGGTTTTTCAAGGCAGTATAAACATTGTCATTCTGGGTAACCAGGTATGGTAGTATGGGAAGAAAAGTAATTCGTTTCCGATTGATTTCATCTGGAAACCAAACAGGGCTTGTGGCACTCCAGGATTGCATTGTATGATTCTTAGGCCAAATTTAACAGTGTACAGTGGGTCAGTATCAAGAGCTAGTCTGGCAAGTAACCAAGCAACATCATTTGCCCGTACACCATCCAGTATATCATTGCTCACAGGAATTTGATCCGCGGCAACCTGATTGCAGGCTGGTAGATCTGGCTTCTTCACTGATCAATAGAGTTGCTTCAATTTTTGGCACTCAACATCAGCAGTAAATGCTTTTTGCCCAAGCACATATTGGTTTCTGACACTTTTGGTTTTGCTTGCTTGCGACCACCAGCCACCTAGAATAGTACCGTCACAGCATAATGGCTGCCTCCGATACCTGACAACGTTGCTTCTACGTGATCAAAGTTATCGAAGGCAGCAATGGTAAACTGTGATGGCACAAAATTACTGGGGAATGGAACTCTATCGCTAGATTCAGCTATGAAGGAAGCCATGTTGGTATGGTGGTGCATCACTTCATCATAACTTGTACACAAGCCTAACCTATTAAAGCTAGTGATCAGGGTTGCACTTTTACAGGCTTCTTGCACTGCCTGGCTATTCAGCACATGAAGTGGTGTTTTCCTTCTTTCATTGTGAAAGATGTAAAACATGATTTCGAATAGTGCTAGCATTTTTCAGCATGTCGATGAAGACATTCCACACTTTATTTCGCTTGTCTCCTCTTCATCATCTCCCTAGTCTACTACCTTACATCAAGAAGCAAATGACCCAGCATCAAAATCATACAAAATGGAAAGTAAACTTAAGAGCAGTTCAGGGATATTTGTATTCTCCCATGCAGTGTTCAAGTCATTGGTATTGCAAAGCCGATCTTGCAGGTCAAAGTCACACTCTAAAAGACACTCCCTTATGCTTTCTGCACACTGACGGTTAGGGTCGTGACCTTGATTGTCTCAGCCATATGCTTTACATTGACATCTTGGTCAAAAAACATGACAGACTTATTTGCCACTTTTGGCCTAGAAAATCTAATTCTATCCCAAAAGTGGTTCAGTGGGAGTACATTCACTTCTTTGTTAGTTACTCTGTGACAAGATGTAATTGCACGGTTCACACAGTCTCTCACAAAGTTTTTTAGTTCATAGCTAAAGCCTTGATTTATTCCAGTCTCTATGTCCTTCACTATTTGTTCCCATGCTTGTTGCTTGGGAGCCACTATTTTTTCTGTCTCCTTTCTTTAATATGTGCTCATAGTTAATCAAATAACTCTTAATGCACAAATTGTGGCAATATAGGTCTGCTCCAAACACTGCACTAATACTCTGTAAGTGACAAGCATTCGTTTGCACCCATTTTCAGACCTTGTGGTAGGTTTACCTTTTGACAATTGGCAGATGATACATTTCCATAGGTCAAGCTGTTCACTATCTCCAGCTCCACCAACCAAGCTGACACTAATATTCTGCATGTTATCTGAAACAAACCAAAAGGACATTTAATTTCCTGAACATGGGTTATGGCAGCATTTTGTAATCATAATATAACTCAATGGCATATAATAATTTAACATCTTGGCAAGATAACTCAAGTTTTCAGCCCTTTGAAAGCTGTTAAGCATGCTCCGAGGACAGTCAAGACAGATTGGAACATTAAAAACAGGCGTTTAGTTGGGGAAGACAAAGAGGCCTTGCAAGACTGGTGATAGTTGGAGAGCTCACTTTCTGCCCCTTAAGAACTGAAATCAAAGAGTTAATTGGTTCATTTTGTCAGAAAAGGCAAGAATTCATTTCCTCTAGGTCTTCTGCTGCTATGCATAGTAACAATCTGAAATAGGTTTCGAAAAACAGTCACCAATCTGTAATGCATGAAGTACGCACAATTAAACAATGGAAAAACTGGAATTCTGAAAAGGCCCAAATTTTAAGTTTAATGCATACAGTAGGAAAGGGTCACTCATTATGCAATGCACATGATTTGATTGAGCTATGTCTTGGCAACCTCTGACAGGAAGCAAACCTCATCAAACAGCATAGGCAGCCTGTAATTGAAATTTTTCTTTTGGTGTGTCAAATTTTAAGCAACCTGCGATTTTCGTGACCTTTTGACCTTCGGTCAGCAAGTTTGCATATTAGTGAAGTATGTTACAACCCCGGACGACCTTGTTACCCCTTTTTAACTACCAATAACTCTACTAAAACAATCAGTGTTCATTTCAACTAATCAGCATTCACTCCTCCTCGAACAGCCAATCATAATGAAGTTTCTGGTCTTACTCTCGACCCTACCTTGGCTGACCATCTTAGTCCCAAGACCTCCCCACTGTCCGAGGTTTTATATACCCGGTCAAGAACGCCGGCAGGCAGAGTACAGTTCCTCTCCAGCGATCGTCACCACATATCAGATGTATTTTCCTTGTACCGGCTTTTTGTCCACCTGAAGCTTTGTGTTTTTTGTTTGTATAATAGTTATTGTGTATTAGTTTATTGCTCTCCTCCCAGATTCCATTTCACTTTTGATATCAGTTAAAAGTTATATTAATTATCATTATTATTTCCTTGTTGGTTTTTGTCTGTTTTTGCTAATCTGTAGGTTTATATTTATTAATTTATATTTATTAAATTATTAATGTGTTTAGGTCTGCTTTTGTTAATATGTAGGATTGTATATATTAATGTCTGTTTTGTTAATCTGTAGGTTTGTTAAATCTCAGATTATAATTACTATTGTTTTAGGTGAAATTGATATTACAATTGCAATAAATTGTTCACCTTATTTCCATGCCCTTCACTATTTCGAGACAAATTACGAGTCATTTAGCAATTGCCACCTCGTCATATATTAGTCCTGGGTCTCGGGCATGAAAAACTTGAATTTGGTAATTACCAGTCAGATCTGGGTGTAATATATTGGCGACCTTGCCAGGATTCTTGCTCAAGGTAAAGTAGTTTACATTAGCTTCTCCCTTGTTCCCGTATTATGATTTCAGGAAAGTGAATAGTGAATTCTTGAGTTTTTATTTTTGTTAAACAAATTTTTTTTTTGTGTAATTATTGTCTGTGTCTTTTGTTATATTGTTATAAGAAGTACAAATCGTAACAACCGTAACAATAGTGTGATGATCGTTGGTCATTAGTGTATACTCGTTATCTTGCGTGGTAGCAGCAAAGTAAACACTAATCTGAACGTAGGGTGATTGTAGTTCTCCATACATTCTTCCAAGACTCGTTAACTTTGTTAACCTAATTAATCTCTCGAATCAGTATTAAATGGCTCGTTAGGTTTTTTCAAGAATCTTCAGTTAAATTTTTTCAGATTGCTTTATATGATCAAGTCTCTTTATTCAAGTATCAATTTTCAACGTACTCTCACAAGTATCCAAGTTTCAAAGTACTCTACTCAAGTATCGGGATACGTATAATCCCATCACTCATGCTAGTTTCTAGTAACTCTACCTAACAAGTCATTAATTCTCTAGTGTCGAAGTATTTGGGTATAGTAAAGCATAGATTCCGGGGTCGTGCTTGACTATCGCTACTGCATTTTCCCAGAGCTTCCTCGCTTCATTTTTCCTAAAGTTTTGAGTATTAAACGTCATGGCTAGTAAAGAATGTGATATATAATTTTTCTTGAAGTCTCCCTCTTGGGATCAAGTAAGTGACATTAGAAAATCTGATTGGTTAAAGATTGCTGAACATTATCAAATTGCTCTTGAATCTCACCCCTCAAAGGTAACTAAAGGGCGGTTTACACGGTCAAACGATTCGTCGAACACGGTTCGCCAGACAAGTGTTTGAAGTGATATTCGAACGTGTGAACGGGGTATTTGGTTATTGAACACGTTTGTCGAACGTGTTCGACAATCAAATACCCCGTTCACACGTTCGAAAATCACTTCAAACACTTGTCTGTCGAACCGCGTTCGACGAACTGTTTGACAGTGTAAACCCCCCTTAAGAAAATAGTTAAGGAACTTGTTTTGAAACGTTTAATGAAACAAGGTGTTCTTGAAGTAGCTGCTGAATATGTTTCATTACCTGAGAATACCTAGGAAGATTCCGATCCAGACGAGATTCATAAGTCAAAGGAAATTGAAGCAGCTTGAATTGATAATGCTACTCCGAAAATTCACCCCTCTTCTTTGCTCGAGTTAGAGAAGTATAGATTAGAACTTCTGTATAAAAGGGATGTAGAAACAAGAAAAATGGAATTAGAAGTAGAAACGAGAAAATAGAAGTAGAAACGAGAAAATTGGAAGTAGAAACGAGAGAAAAGGAATTAAAATTAGAAGTAGAAACGAGAAAATTAGATGTAGAAAGGGAATTAAAATTACAAGAGCTGGAACATGTTGGTAAGCATAAGGACATAGAACTATCTATGAATGAGAAAGAGGTATCTTTCAACCTTTCCATAGTTTCTTCTATGGTACCAATAGTTGATGAAGGAGACATTGATGGGTCCTTTAAATTGTTTGAGAAATTCGCTAATAAACAGAATTGGCCAAAAGACGAGTGGATGAACATTATAGGTCCTAAATTGTCAGGAAAGTCTCTGAGAGTATATAGTAGTTTGGATGTAACGGAAGACTATAATTTTGTTAAAACTTAAATACTTCATGCGCATGCAATCACACCCGAAGAATATGATGAAAGCTAAGTATCAAACCTATATGGAATTTGCCACCGAGAAAATACGACTGTTCAAAAAGTGGTTAGAATCCTTAACTGTCACTACATATTCCGAGCTCGTGAATGAAATAGTCTTGGGGGAATGGAAGAGTAAAATACCATTTCCTATACTTAAACATGTGGAGGAAAGCAATATAACAGAGCTTCTTAAGGTGACAGAAATGGCAGATGCTCAGGCCTTACAGTTGGAATCCTGGAATGTGCGTGGGGTGGATCGTGGTGTTTTTGTAAAATCTACCTCTCGTGATCCCCAAAGTAGACTGAGTGAGGGGAAGAGAGACAATAAGTCAAATTCAAACCAGCTAGTTTGTGCTTATTGCAAGAAAGTAGGACATGCCATTGCACAGTGTAAGCATCCAGGTTGCCAGGTTTCAAAGAAGGGTTGTACTGCTACAAATTCCAATACTAAACCAGTTGCTTCTAATTCTTGCTCCTCTCAGACCAGTATGTGCAATGCATTTACTTTCACGGGTCATAATGCTCTTAGTCCCAAGGATCGGGAATTCCCCATAACTATTCTTAGAGATACTGGGGCTGCTCAGTCCATTTTAGTTCATGATGCTACTCCTAATATGAGTCATAAGTTAACAGGAGAGAAGGTTCTACTGTCAGATTTAATATCTCATATGTCATATCCTCTTGTACGAGTTTATCTTGAGTGCCCACTGTTCAAGTCAAATGTACAAGTAGCTGTCAAATATGGTAAATTGCCTGTTCAAGGAGTTCAGCTATTATTGGGAAATGATCTCGCTGGAGCTCTTACAGTACCTAATATTACTACTGTTGATAATCCTCTTCCAAGTGTTCTTGATGAATCCCCTGATCTTTTTCCTTCTTGTGCAGTAACAAGGGCTCAAGCTAAACTCGCTGTGTCTAAATCATCTAATACATTGTCATCCTTGACTTCCCCTAAAGTTCAGGAGGATCTCCTTGACTGAGTTAGGATTCAAAAATGTAACTTCATCTGCCTATCACTCACAGTCTCAGGGGTGTCTGGAAATATTTCACAACACTTTACAGCAGGTGTTGCGAGAATATTGGTTACCCTATGCAATTCAGAAAAAGTTGAGTCCTTTAAAGTATGTCATAGCAACTCCTGATCATAGAGAGAAAACACAGTTGGTTCATGTGAATTTACTCAAACCTTACTATTCCAGATCACCAGAGGTAGATGTCGGAACTGTTTCTCCCATTACAGTATGTGTGGCAGACACCAACCCTATGTCTGAGATGGGATTGGTTGGTGATGGTGAGAGTAGACTACCTGTTGACTTACCCTGTAACCAAGGCTCTCTCTCCAACACCAGTATATTACAGAACCTTAATGAATATTTTAGTGATCTTCATTCAAACCAGAAGGCAGACTTGGCTCAGCTGTTGCATCAGTTTCCCCCTGTAATTTCTGATTCTCCAGGATTGTGTAATTATATCCAACATGACATAAAGTTGATTAGTTCATGTCAAGCCCCTATTAGACAAGCTCCATATAGATTACACCCCCATAAAAATGATATTTTGAAGAAAGAAATAGATTATCTATTAACTCAAGGCTTAGCTGAACCAAGTATGTCTCCCTGGGCATCACTATGTATTTTAGTGCCAAACCCTGATGAATCTTTCCGGCTTTGTACTGACTATAGAAAAGTAAATAATGTAGCTATCAAAGACTCTTAGCCCCTCCCTTTAATATAGGACCTTTTAAATACTATTGGAGAATCCCAGTTTACTACAACCAATAATCTCAGTAAGGGGTATTATCAGATACCTCTTACAGAGAGTGCTAAAGAAATTTCCACTTTTATCACCCAATTTAGTTTGTACCAGTATAAGATAATTTTAACTTCTCAATCTGTTTCAAGGGCTCCAGACTTCAACCTTTTGCAAGCCGACCAACAAATCAATGTATTGCACCCCGTGGCAGATTATTCCTGCAAGTTGAAGAAGCATCAACAACCCTATTCCACAAGAGAAAAAGAGGCACTGGCTCTCATCCTTGCAATCAAAAAGTTTGTGTGCTATCTTCAGGCTTCGCCTCACTGTGTACAGGTTTTCACCGACCACAACCCATTGGCCTTTATCAACTCGACCAAGCTAACAAATCAAAGGATTCTTAGGTGGTCCCTCCTACTTCAGACATACACTCTTCAAGTTCACCATATCAGAGGCACAGAAAATATATTCGCTGATGCCTTATCACATGGATTTGAGGCGAATGCCAGTGTGAGAAATGTCCAAGCTTTCAACGTGCTGCAATCGGTATTTCTACAAGGCTTAACTGCCAACCTCTGTTCCATCATCTGTATAAACACATTACTTACTGTCCTCAAACATAACGTGGTATTCAAGGATGTCTACTGAGAAGTGGGAATGCTGGAAGTATTTGTTACTTGCCTGTCAAGATACTATGATCCTACCAAATACTACGAGCTGCTTGTTTGTGGTCGCCTCTCTTCCTTACCTTTTCCGGGTTTCCCTACAGAGATTTTTGGTGTGAGGGTATGTTACAACCCCAAACAACCATGTTTCCCCTTTTTAATTACCAATAACTCTACTAAAGCAATCAGCATTCATTTCAACCAATCAGCATTCACTCCTCCTCGAACAGCCAATCATAATGAAGTTTCTGGCCCTACTCTCGACCCTACCTTGGCTGACCATCTTAGTCCCAAGACCTCCCCACTGCCCGAGGTTTTATTCCCGGTCAAGAACGCCGGCAGGCAGAGTACAGTTCCTATCCAGCTATCATCACCACATACCAGGCGTATTTTCCCCGTACCGGCTTTTGTCCACCTGAAGCTTCTTGTGTTTTGTATGCATAATAGTTATTGTGTATTAGTTCATTGCTCTCCTCCTAGGTTCCATTTCACTTATGATATCAGTTAAAAGTTATATTAATTATCATTATTATTTCCATGTTGGTTTTTGTCTGTTTTTGGTAATCTGTGGGTTTAGATTTATTAATCTATACTTATTAAATTATTAATATGTTTAGGTCTGTTTTTGTTAATCTGTAGGATTGTCTATATGCCTGTTTTGCTAATCTGTAGGTTTGTTAAATCTTAGATTATAATTCCTATTGTATTAGGTGAAATTGATATTACAATTGTAATAAAATGTTTATCTTATTTCGATGCCCTTCACTATTTCGAGACAAATTACGAGTCATTTAGCCATTGCCACCTAGTCATATATTAGCCCTGGGTCTCGGGCATGAAAAACTTGAATTTGGTAATTACCAGTTAGACCTGGGTGTAATAGGTACCTACACATTATCATGTGTAGAGTGAATAAAAACAAACCTATTGAAAGGTAGTTTGCAGTTATATCATCTGTGGCTGTGGATTTATTAGCATTTAAGTTTCCCATACCTCAAATTTTTGGCCGCATCATGGACGTAAATGGTTAATATTGTGACGTCATTTTCTCAATACCGGCCAGGTTCCCAGTTGTCCACCCTTGCTTTTTCGATGTCCCAAATGGTCTACTTGAATAATATGAAGAGAGACTTAGGGCACATAAAAGTAGCACAGAAACCCTCTCAACCGATGGACTATACTCTGAATAAGACGCCCAACCAGCGCCTATAACAGTATATACACCCAACTTGGTGCAACAAAAAAAAAAAAAATTGAGACCTCCGTTCTCAATACTATCAGTCCCAAATCTTAAGGCACTACAACCCAAACAAAGTGGGAAACGAAGAGACTAAATACCAGGAGACGCGTAAAAAGGATAAAGTTAAATAATGTGCGTCAGTAAAAGGCTGCAAGAGACCTATATACCCAAACTTATGAAGTAATCGACTGTAACCTAAAACTCTTCGCTCCAATAACGTTACAAAAGCTACTTGTAACTCAAACAAATACAATAAAAATAAAAGAAATTCAACAACTTCGCTAAAAATTAAATGAGCGTTACGCTATTTACATATATAAACTAACATTTATTTTCTGTAAACAATATTACATAATTAGAAACTAAATCTAACGCATTCCTCAGCCAAAACATTGATCATTTACTATTCATCAAAATATATTTTGGCTACTCTCTCCTCTCATGCTAAAGTAAGCCTAAAAGCAACCCTCCCCATGTCTGTTTCTCTTTATTTCTTCGTGCTCAGTCCAGATATGGGCAGTTTTTTTTTTTTTTTGGTCCGTCCTGGTGCCACAATCATAAAAAAGATTACAACTAATCTAGTTCACTCCGGTCTGAACTCAAAGCATGTAAAGTTTTAAAGGTCGAACAGACCTACAGTCAAAGCTGCTAAACCCTGATGACATTTTAATGCACCATTGAAGTCGCAAGCACTCTCGTTGATATAAACTCTGAAAAAGAATTTGACTGTTATCACTAGAGTATCTTTTAAACTTTTAACTCACATCCCACAAGATCAACCATCTAATAATCACTTTCTTCATCATACGGACAGTTACCTTTCTATATACCAGTCAACCCAACAGAAGTTAATATTAACCCCAACCTAAATACAAAAATATTATATAGTCGAGAGCCTTTCAAATAGAGCTTTATAGGGTCTCGTCTTCCAATTAACAATTAGAATACTTCCTCCATGTTTCCATGCGTGTCGTAAAAGTTGATTAAATGGGGTGGAATGAAGGGAATGGGAATCCCTCCTATGTATTTACTTCCCACGAAAAGTCAAAGTATTTTCTTTGACTCAGCCAGCCTCCTTATAAGGAGGATTATGGCTTTGGTATATGGATGGATGGACTTAATTGTAAGATCCAAGCTTCCACTTGTGCAGACAGCTTATGCCTAATCCAGTCGTTCATTCCAGTCTTCAATTAAAAGACTATTGATTATGGTACCTTAGTACGGCTTAAGGACAGCGAGAATTTAATACAATTCAGTAGGTAGACCAGACTATTGATTTAAACCCGACAGAATTGTTTTTTTTATAAAGAGGTAGATATAAATTTGTCGAGTTTCCTGAAAATACCCCTCTGAAAGTTAGCTCGTATGACACTTTAAATTTCCTGACTCCGTACCAAAAAACTTTTACTGATGTCATCATTTATTCAAAGCAATGTTATTTTATTACATTCATATTTTTATATTAATATAAAAGATACAAAATATTATATTTATATAACTACATACGCTAAAACATGGTATCAATGTGGCTGATTTTAGGCCTAAATTTATTTAGTTCAAGTTTCCATCTTTATACAGCTGACAATGACCCTTTCCCTTAAGACGAATTATTGACAGAAGTCTTCCCACCAAAGCAAAATTCAATCTACTTCAATTGTTTGAAGAAAGGTTCGATTTCCATTTCACCACTAACATAATATTTCATTCTACTTTACTACAAAGAAACACTTGACAGGTTAAATCACCTTGCTTCGGGAAACGTTTATATCTAAAAAGATCACTTATAAATCATTGATACAAATTATACACGAATTTAACTTTTTGTTTTCACCTGGCATGCCACATGGCATACCACATGCGTCATGCCACTATGATGTGAAAGCGGCCTAGCATCCCTAGAATATTATGAACAATCTTAAATTTCTTTAAGCCACGTAAAATTTATATAATCATATCAACGTAACTGAGAATCTTATTTATTAAGATATAACTCATTATCCAGATTCACAGATACACATCCCAATACACCTACCATAGGTCCATATTAACTCATGTTAATTTAATGAGAGCGAAGGGGGATATGTAAGAAGCCCATACCAAACAATATTATTAAACTCCGTTTACTTTTAAATTCACCTTGATCAGAGTATAACAATTTGTAATCAGTCTATCTCAAAATGACTGTAACCCATGTTAGCTCATCCATCAGCTGCACCTTGATCTGTTATACTTAATTCAAAATTAATTTAAATAAATTCCTTTTGAAAATATCTAATATTGACGATATATATATGTTTTTGATAAAGAGATAGGTAAAAATTGGTTGAGTTTCTTGAAAATACCTCTTTGAAAGTTACTTCGTATGACACCTTAAATATCCTGACTCCGTACCAAAAAGTGTAATAGAAGTTTAAGATTGAATGACAGAATTATTAAAGTAAAAGTGGCAGACCAGGGAAAGACAATCAGTGTTATATCAGCCTACGCCCCACAAAGAGGATGCTGAGCAGAGGAAAAGGAGGAGTTCTGGAGACAGCTGGACAGCTTGATAAAGGCCAGTGTAAGAAAATGTGAGGATAGTGCTGGGAGGTGATCTAAATGGCCACTTAGGACAAGACATTGCAAACATTCAGAGAGTCCATGGAGGATGGAGAGTGGAAAAAAGAAATGAAGGAGAACAGATAATTGATTTTGCAATGCCATTTGACCTGGCCATTGTTAACACCTTCTTTAAGAAAAGAGAAGCACAGATGTTCACCTACAGAAGTGGAAATAGAGAAAGCCAGATTGACCTGTTCTTGTATAGGAGGAAAGGTAAAAATGAAATCATAAATTGTAAAGTAATCAAGGGAGAAAGTGTGGCTCACAGCATAGGCTGGTGGTAACAGACCTTAAATTAGTTGGAAGGATAAGAAGAGTGCAAAAGATGGTGGAAACAAAGTGGTGGAAGATAAAGGAGGAGGAAAGTAGATTAACCTTTAAGGAGGCAGTAAGTAAAACAATGACAACATATGTGAGAGACAGAGGCTGGGACGACGTTGGAAGAATTGTGAGAGAGGCTGGAGAACAAGAGCTGAGGAAAACATCAGGAAAGAAAACACTGCATGATAAAGAAAACTGGAGGTGGACACTAGAGGTACAGGCTAAGATTTGC
>JAXCGZ010008045.1:35000-37500 GCA_037179515.1 Halocaridina rubra
ATATATATATATATATATATATATATATATATATATATATATATATATATATATATATATATATATATATATATATATATATATATATATATATATATATATATATATATATATATATATATATATATATATATATATATATATATATATATATATATATATATATATATATATATATATATATATATTTTATTTATTATTTTTTTTTTTTTTTAAGAGTGTGACACCGGGACAGGCAGAAACTGCCCTCATCAATAAAGGCCCGGGCACGAGAAAATACCAAGACGAAGGAAAAGAAAAAGGTTAAGGACAAGGCAGAGATGAGGTAATGCCACACAAAGGAAAACGACAGACAGAAAAAAAAACAGTCAAAGTAGAGAGGACCCAGAGATATGGAGGACTTGGCTCTGAGATGACGATAGATCTGCTTTTTGAAGGATGAAAGGTCATAAGAATTAGGAAAGACAGAAGGAGGAAGAGAGTTCCAGAGTCTGGAGGTAGATCGGAAGAAGCAGTCGCTGCACTGACCAATCCGCGAGCTACAAATCTCCACACAGTACCTGTGAGATGAGGCCGCTTGGCGAGTGTTACTGCGGCCTTGGCAGTGGGGAGGGATGCAACTCGCCAACTCATCAGAGCAGCGATGGAAGTAGTAGCGATAGAAAAGAGAAAAGGAAGATACCTTACGGCGAAGAGAGAGAGAATCCAGTTACAAGTAAGAGAAGGATCATTAATGAGTCTGACTGCCTTAGATTCAACCCTATCAAGAAGATAAGTATAAGAAGAAGCACCCCAGATGTGTGAGCAGTATTCTAAGCAGGGACGGATAAGACCTTTGTAAATTTTAAGTAACTGCAAAGAGGAAAAGTAATACGAAAACGAACGAAAGCCCCCAATTTTTTGCATGAAGATTTAGAAATTTGGATTATGTGATTCCTCCAAGACAAGTTAGAGGCTATATGGATTCCTAATATGTTGATAGAGTTAAGAGGGTAAATTTCGTTAGTTTCAAAGACAATAGGGTTATCAGAAGGAGAAGAAGATAAAGAGATAGCCAGAAACTGTGTCTTGGAGGCATTGAATTTAACTAAATTTTGAGTGCCCCACTCAGATACTCTCTGCAAATCGGAGTTAAGAGTAGAAGAAAGAGTGATACGAGACTGATTACGAGTAACAGATGAAGGTTGTGAAGAAAAGGCAGAGGAAAAGTGAAGGGTAGAATCATCGGCAAAGGCATGAAGAAGAGAGGTAGATGGGGATTGTAGAAGATCATTGATGAAGAGAAGGAAGAGAGTAGGTGAAAGAACAGAGCCCTGTGGAACACCACTGGTAACAGAGAAAGGGCTAGATGTCGCGCCATCAACAACTACAGATATAAAACGATCAGTAAGAAAACTGGAAATCAGAGAACAGAGAGAAGGGGTAAAGCCATAGGCAGGGAGTTTGGCCAACAGAGCCTTGTGCCAGACTCTGTCAAAAGCCTTAGAGATATCAAGGGCGACGACAAAGGATTCCCCATAGTTCCTCAGAGAAGATGACCATACATGAGTAGGATAGGACAGGAGATCACCAGTGGATCTTGCCTTGCTGGAAGCCGTACTGGTGATCGGAGATAAGTGAGTTAGATTCAAGGCGTTTCAAGAAGTGAGCATTGAGCAAAGTTTCAAAAACTTTAGCAATAGAAGAGGTTAGGGCAATAGGTTGGTAGTTTGAAGGAATAGAGCGGTCACCCTTCTTGGCAGGGCAGAGCATGCTCCGTGGGAGAACGGTGCGGATGGCGGCGGCGCCGGGGCCAGTCACTGCACCCTGGACCTGCGGGATCCATCGGCCGAGCCGCGCTAGTGGCGGGCATAGTAGTATATATATATATATATATATATATATATATATATATATATATATATATATATATATATATATATATATATATATATATATATATATACTATATATATATATATATATATATATATATATATATATATATATATATATATATATATATATATATATATATATATATATATATATATATATATATATATATATATATATATATATATATATATATATATATATATATATATATATATATATATATATATATATATATATATATATATATATATATATATATATATATATATATATATATATATATATATATATATATATATATATAAATATATATATATATATATATATATATATATATATATATATATATATATATATATATATATATATATATATATATATATATATATATATATATATATATATATATATATATATATATATATATATATATATATATATATATATATATATATATATATATATATATATATATATATATATATATATATATATATATATATATATATATATATATATATATATATATATATATATATATATATATATATATATATATATATATATATATATATATATATATATATATATATATATATATATATATATATATATATATATA
>JAXCGZ010008045.1:40000-47500 GCA_037179515.1 Halocaridina rubra
TATCATTCGGGTCATACAATAACCAAGCAAGCACACTACATATGTGAAAACATGAATCATTTTTTACCCCGACCAGGACTCGAACCTAGGACTTATAATTACTAAGTCAAGGCGCTACCAAATACACACCACAGAAGGTATAAAAGGAATCCAACCTTATAGCTTATATCTGCTATACTTAGGGATGAAGGCCACGAGTGAGGTTAGGGAATCTGTAATTATGCATTATGGAATGACAGAGTAAGCTTTTTATCATCAAATTAACATAGCAAGAAAACCGTATGCATAAACATCGCTATCTAAGCTTTCGAATATATTTTGAACAAATGAATACCTATCAATTATATATTTTCTTGTAATGTGGTTAGATTATCCTGGTGAGGACTTGAACATCCTCAGCCACACAGACTTCGTTCTCACTTTCTTTCCATTTCCTGGTGTGAGAGACATGAAATCTTCCTTCCCTCTGTTTATAGGAAGTCGAGTAAGTGATGTGGAGCGGAGGGACTGCCCCCCTCCACTTTTGTACATTCCTTCCCTGAAGCATACATGGGGGGGTTCTGGGAGGAGGAATCTAACTAGAACCCTGGGAATTGGGAGGCTGAGTATGCTTAGTTGTAAGAGAGTGAGACAGAATGGAGTAGTTAGCGATCGGAATTAAAAAAAATTTGACATAAAGAGATACAGTAGAGACTGTATACCTTGCCAGCATCCGTGATCGAAGTCAATCCTTTTGACAATTTGCCTATGAATTCTTTACCTGCAGAAATTTTGCCTCCCGGACTTAATGCCTATGGATACCATATCTCTTGGACATAGTGCCTAACGGACATTATGCATAATGGAAATGATGCCTATGCGTTATTTCGCAATTGTGGATAAAGAAAAAAAGTCGCTCTTCTCACAGATTTTTACATATATAGAAACAATTTGAAATTATAATTGGATAGTCTTTTGCAATATAATTTGAATCAGTTGAAGCCAACGGAGAACATGTTGATCAATTAGTCAGAGAGCCCGCAGGAGAAATATTATACATAAATTATAGCATATTTTTTATCCTGACTGGCTAGCTTAGCTTTGGTTAGGGTAGGTTAAGGTAGGGTAGGGCATGGTAGGTTAGCTTAGATTAAGTCACGATGCCACTTGAAGTTGCGTCATTATGTATATATCATCCTTTTAGGCAGTATGTCCGTGGGCAGGGTGCTCAGAATGCAAATTGTCCTTAGGAGCAATGTCCATAAGCAAACTGTGTGAGTAATTATCGTGCCACGTTGACTTAAAAAGAAAGGATCATCAACACCTATTCAAAGATAATGAATATACTAATAAAGTTTGGAGTTGCTAAATAAATTTAGTTTTCTTGAATTGAAAACAATCCGGATTTATGAATATTATATCACTTTGAAATCACCTTTATTGAATCTTTTCAAGATTATTCGCAAATATATATGCCTGAAGAGAAGTTTTATCGTTAATGGCTTCATTTTAGCATTTAATTCAATTCCCAATCTCATTCGGGCTATACAATAACCAAATAAGTACATTACATATGTGAAAACATGAATCATTTAGAATGCGTTCATTTCTAAGTATAGCAGATATAAGCTAAAAGGTTGGATTCCTTTTAACCTTCTGTGGTGTGTAGTTGGCAGCGCCTTGACTTAGTAATTATAAGTCCTAGGTTCAAGTCCCGATTGGGGTAAAAAAATTATTCATGTTTTCACATACGTAATGTGCTTATTTGGTTATTGTATAGCCCGAATGAGAGTGGGAATTGAATTAAATGCTAAAATGAAGCCACGAGTGAGGTTGGGGAATCTGTAATATGAACATAGTGACATTCAGATAGAATGCGTTCATTCCTAAGTATAGCAGATATAAGCTATAAGGTTAGATTTTTTTAACCTTCTGTGGTGTGTAGTTGGTAGCGCCTTGACTTAGTAATTATAAGTCCTAGGTTCAAGTCCCGATCGGGGTAAAAAATGATTCATATATATATATATATATATATATATATATATATATATATATATATATATATATATATATATATATATATATATGAGAGAGAGAGAGAGAGAGAGAGAGAGAGAGAGAGAGAGAGAGAGAGAGAGAGAGAGAGAGAGAGAGAGAGAGAGAGAGAGAGAGAGAGAGAGAGAGAGAGAGAGAGAAGAATTCAAACTACGTATTCGTGTCGTTTATAATAGAAATTGAAAACTCATTCTTATGATATGTTGCATCTTTCAAGAGGGAAGCAGCTAAAAAAGGAAAACAAATATTACAAAAAATGAAAGTAGGAAAGATGTGATAGTTCTACTTGATATGTTATATACTGATGAACTCCTTTTTATGGTGGTCTTTTATTTCTTTTTTTTTTCATGCTTTCTCACTTACCCTAATTTGGATGATTTTTTCATGGTGCTTTCAATCGACATTTTAAACTTAAATAGGAAACTTTTTATTCATCATGACATTTGAATGAATGTATGTATGTATGCATGCATCCATGTATGCATGCATATATTTACTAAGCCAAGGCGCTATCAACTACACACCACAGAAGGTTAAAAGGAATCCAACCTTATGGCTTATATCTGATATACATAGGAATGAATGCATTCTATCTGAATGCCACTATGTTCATATTACAGATTCCCCAACATCACTCTTGGCTTCATTTTAGCATTTAATTCAATTCCCAATCTCATTCGGGCCATGAAATAACCAAATAAGCACATTACATACGTGAAAACATGAATCATTCTTTACCCCGACCGGGACTTGAATTAAATGCTAAAATGAAGCCACGAGTGAGGTTGGGGAATCTGTAATATGAACATAGTGGCATTCAGATAGAATGCGTTCATTCCTAAGTATAGCAGATATAAGCTATAAGGTTGGATTCCTTTTAACCTTCTGTGGTGTGTAGTTGATAGCGCCTTGACTTAGTAATTATAAGTCCTAGGTTTGAGATGATGATAGATCCGATTTTTTAAGGAAGATATTTATGAGAATTGGGAAAGACAGGAAGAGGAAGAGAGTTGCAGAGTCTGGAAGTACATGGAAATAAACAGAAGTTGCACAGACCAATCAGCGAGCTACGAATCTCCACACAGTACCTGTGAGACAAGACCATTTGACGAGTGCTTCACTGCCTCGACAGTGGGAAAGAAATGCAATTCGCCAAGTCATTAGAGTAGCGATGGAAGTAGTAGCAATAGAAAAGAGAAAGGAATGATACCTTACGACAAATAAAAAGAGAATCCAGATTAAAAGTAAAAATAGGATCATTAATGAGTCTGACTGCCTTAAATTCATCCCAATCAAGGAGATAATTATATGAAGAAGCATCCCAGATGTGCGAGCAGTATTCTAAGCAGGGATAGATGAGACTTGTATAGTAGTTAAGTAACTGTAAAGAGAAAAACAATGACGAAAACTAAATATATCTCTCAATTTTTTGGATGCAGAATTAGAAATTTGGATTTTGTGATTCCTCCAAGACAATTTAGATGCTATCTGGTTACCTAGTATGCTAATAGAATAAAGAGGGTAAATTTCAATAGTTTCGAAGACAAATGGCTATAAGGAGGCGAAGAATTGAGTAAAGTTTCGAAAACTTGTCCAATAGAAGAGGCTAGGACACTAGGTAGGTAGTTTGAAGGAATAGAGAGGTCATTCCTTCTTAGGAGCAGGTTGCACGACAGATGCTGGTTGAGCGAAATAGATGAAAAAGATGGCAAGCATGGCAGCCACTTCATCTCCAAACTCCTTTAGGAATCTTGCAATGATAGAACCTTATAAAATTGGCGTAAAAATGGATAAGAGAGAGCATTGGGTTAGGGAGGGGTAAAGAATGAGGGACATATGCACTTGAATCGCTTATGGAAGAGTTGGCAGAAAATTGAGAACCAAAATGTCAGTGGGTGAGCAAGCTATAGAATCATCAGAACGAATGACAGAGGGGAAGCTTGAGTTACAAAAGTTTTGGGAGAGGCTTTTGGCTAAGGACCTGAAATATTATCAGTGGGAGAGAAGTAAGGGTCATCAGCTTTACTGCTTATAAAATTCCAAGCTGCAATAAAAGAAGAGCAAGTTAAATAAGAAGGAGAGGATTGGTAAGATTGGTGTGCCCAATCCCTGGCCTGAATAACCATGGAGCATGCACGGTCAAACAGAGGATTAGGGGGAGAAAAAGTTTCCATAGAGGAGGGGATGAATGCCTCCATTCCCAAGGTCATGATCTCGGCAACTTTTAGGGCTACCTGATCAGGGCTTCTGGAAGTCAAAGAGGAAGTTAGGCAAATCTTCACTTTGGGTACGCTCAAACTGCCAAAGGTGGCATTGAGTAGGAAGAATCAATGGATGGGGAGCGAAAATTGAAGAAATTGAGATCAGAGAATAGTTAGATTTACCAAGAAATTAAAGCACGGAATATGAGTAATTTGAAGGATTAGAAGTAAGAAATAGGTCAAGTGTTGGCTGCATGTTAGTGTCGATCGGGAACAGGAGTGGATCCAGGGATATAATAGCATTATTTTATATTCGCATATTTTCAGCTAAGGCAAACTGGGCCTATCAAAACACACACACTTTCCAGTACATTGTTTTCATTGGCTCTTCATCATTTTGGGCATTCAAAATACGTTGACTTTCGAATATCATATTATTATGGCCTAGTCATCTCTTCAAGGCATTCTCAAAAAATCATAGATCATTAAATTTGACGACTCATGTTTTCTACTCACAAGAAAATATCACATTTTTGGTGGTTTCTGAGGCAAAGGCATATAGTAAATTAGCATTGCTAGTTCTGATTTACCTTTACGAGTCTCCTTTGATTCCTAAAATGACTTAGTATTACCCACATAGACACTCTTCTGCAATATATAAACATCTACCAATTTCCCTCTTTTCAAAGATCGACTGCTTCGAGAAATAGATTACGAAGTCTTCCCAGTTCAGTACTTTTTGAGGAAGCACGAAAAAAAAAACATTGAAGAATATGAAGAAAATGTTGCAATAAAGGTAAAGAGATAATGGCTAACGAAGGTCACGTTCATTACCAGAATGTGACTTGGGTCTTAGTGGTTGAGATAAGAATGTTTTCCACTTTTATTGGAGATGCATCAAACTTTGGAAAAGGGGAATCATTAAAATATTAGAAACTCAAGTTGCAAGAAATATGGTGTGAATGTGCATGCTTTTAAAGTTCCTTTTCCTTTCAAAGAAATAAATATTTGCGACCATAAAAACAGTTTGGAAGATATCATATTTGTGCATATATCAATAGATATAAAATATTCAATACTTTGATATTATGCTAATTCAAAAGTTATTTGCTTTGCATAGAGCTTTTAAGACCCAATTACGGTGTTGACTCGCCATATGGTCTTTGAAACTTTTGTACCTCTCATAAGACTGTAAAAGAAAAAATAATATCCTTCAAAGTTAGGCCCCTGAACTTTTTTTTCATATTTATTTGACAGAAAATTTACATGTAACGTAATATTCAATTTTTTCAGATTTTTTTATACTAAGAAAAAGTCACAATAACTGGTAAACTTTTCACATGTTAGGCAAATACACTATCATGATAACATCTTTACCATATGTTATTCTATCTCTATTTTCTCTCAGTTACGATCTACTCATTCAGACAAGTCTAAGAGGTCCAGACCTGAACATACAGAGAGGCAATTCTCCCCTTCACATCTCCCGAATTTTTTTAGAGAATGCACAATAACATATTGCTGCTGTCATTCAGCGTCCGCTTTGTAGACAACTTTAATTAACTTTATCCGGCTTTTGATGGAAACACTAAAGGAGAGAATATCATTCTCAATAAACATATTTATTTACAAATTCTCCACATTCCTTTATGCACTTTTTATTATTTACTTTTCACATTCTGTCTATGCTTTTTCTCATTTTCTCTAATAATACCCCATTCTATTAGCATATACGACCCATATCCATGTGCTATCAAATCCCTATGACTTCTCCTTTTATGAAGATTTGATCATCTATGTCTGTTTTTTTTTTTTTTTAATAGTTTTCTTTTTTATTTCAGTCATAGTTCATGCTTGGTCCCTTTTGAAGAATTTGGTCAGACTAGCATCACAAACGTGTTCTTTGATAATAAAATGTTGTTAATGAAAGTGATTGGCAAATCTATGTGAGTATATTTTCAAGTACCCCCTTTTACATATTAAGGTGAAGGGATGACATACGCATTCGGAAAAACACAGAGCATAAAAAATGTGTAGCGGATTTAATGACAATCCTTGAGAAATGTGTAAATTAAATTTACCACCTTGGTAAATCATAGAAGTAGACATTAAATATTAGGAAGCCTTTTTATGACTATGCAGAAAAAAAAATAATAAAAAACTGAGGATATGATCCATAGAAATATTAAATGCTATTTAATTTGTTTCAGTAAATCTTAGAATATTAGATGCACATGAAATTCCTAAGGCTTGTAAGTCTCTTTAGAAGACGTATATATACACACATACATGCATGCATACATACATTCATGCATACATACATACATACATACATACATACATACATACATACATACATAAATACATACATACATACATACATACATACATACATACATACATACATACATACATACATACATACATACATATATACATACATACATACATATATACATAGATACATACATGCATACATACATACATGCATACATACATACATACATACATGCATACATACATACATACATACATACATACATACATACATACATATATACATACATACATACATACATACATGCATGCATACATACATACATACATACATACATACATACATACATACATACATACATACATACATACATACATACATACATACATACATACATACATACATACATACATACATACATACATACATACATACATACATACATACATACATACATACATACATACATACATACATACATACATACATACATACATGCATGCATACATACATACATACATGCATGCATACATACATACATACATACATACATACATACATACATACATACATACATACATACATACATACATACATACATACATACATACATACATACATACATACATACATACATACATATATACATACATACATACATACATACATTCATGCATACATATATACATACATACATACATACATACATACATACATACATACATACATACATACATACATACATACATACATACATACATACATACATACATACATACATACATACATACATACATACATACATACATACATACATACATTCATGCATACATACATACATACATACATACATACATACATACATACATACATACATGCATGCATACATACATACATACATACATACATACATACATACATACATACATACATACATACATACATACATACATACATACATACATATATATATACATACATACATTC
>JAXCGZ010008045.1:52500-55000 GCA_037179515.1 Halocaridina rubra
ATATATATATATATATATATATATATATATATATATATATATATATATATATATATATATATATATATATATATATATATATATATATATATATATATATATATATATATATATATATATATATATATATATATATATATATATATATATATATATATATATATATATATATATATATATATATATATATATATATATATATATATATATATATATATATATATATATATATATATATATATATGTTGTTCCGGTTTGTTCCGGTTTTACGTCACTGACTCCCTTATCAACCAAGGGCTAGGACGGTTGCCTTCTTGCGGAGGACTTGCTTTGGCAGTATATATATATATATATATATATATATATATATATATATATATATATATATATATATATATATATATATATATATATATATATATATATATATATATATATATATATATATATATATATATATATATATATATATATATATATATATATATATATATATATATATATATATATATATATATATATATATATATATATATATATATATATATATATATATATATATATATATATATATATATATATATATATATATATATATATATATATATATATATATATATATATATATATATATACTGATCCACTCGATATAATATATCATATATATCAGTATACTATATATATATATATATATATATATATATATATATATATATATATATATATATATATATATATATATATATATATATATATATATATATATATATATATATATATATATATATATATATATATATATATATATATATATATATATATATATATATATATATATATATATATATATATATATATATATATATATATATATATATATATATATATATATATATATATATATATATATATATATATGTATATATATATATATATATATATATATATATATATATATATATATATATATATATATATATATATGTATATATATATATATATATATATATATATATATATATATATATATATATATATATATAGATATAGATATGTATATATATATATATATATATATATATATATATATATATATATATAGATATGTATATATATATATATATATATATATATATATATATATATATATATATATATATATATATATATATATATATATATATATATATATATATATATATATATATATATATATATATATATATATATATATATATATATATATATATATATATATATATATATATATATATATATTTATATATATTTATATATATATATATATATATATATATATATATATATATATATATATATATTGTAGTTTGGCCATGGCAGCAGCCTCCCGTTGAAATACTACGACAGAAGATATAGATTCAACTACGACTGGTCCAGTCAACTCCAGGTAGCCTTCCTTCAGGCACGGAACTTTCCTTATGCCTACATCTGCACCAGATATTCTGACATATTCACTACATATCTTTTACTGTCTCTTTGCATTTGACAAGTTAAAGCGCTCCCCATATCTCTTTCTTTTTCCTCTCTTTTCCCTCATTTTTACTATATTTATGGAAGGTCCACAGCTTTGGCCCCCAGTATCCTGCATAGAGAGGTGCTAAGAATCTCCGGGGATCCTGTTGACTCCACTATTGGCGTGAGGGTAGACACGCTTCGTGGTAGTAATGGTTCAACCCTTAACCTTGCACCTCTTGATAAATCTGTTTCAGTCACTCTTCACTTTTTTAACATTCCTGGTCTGAACTCTAATCTTTCATCTGTGGAACAGCACTCGGGTACATCCCTCCCTAACCTCCTCCTTCTCTCTAAAACCCAGTTGTTAGCCATGCTTTCCCTGACCCATATCAAATCTCTCACTATAACCTATGGCAAGGCTCATAGAATTGAATCTCATGACTTTGATGTTCTCTGGTTTAAAATCTAGCTCTCCACTGCTACTACATTCCTCTGCTTCTGCTACTGTTCTCCAAACTCCACTGAGGTTTGTGCCATTCGTTGAATATCTGTCCTCTTGCCATGAGTCCTTGCTATCTTCTCACCCACGTGCTGAAGTTCTCTATATTGGGGACTTCAAAGTACACCACACTGAGTGGTTTAATTCTTCTCACAATGATGTGGGAGGAAGTGGGGCCCTTAATTTCTCTATTACTCACCAACTGGAACAATAATAATAATAATAATAATAATAATAATAATAATAATAATAATAATAATAATAATAATAATAATAATAATAATAATAATAATAATAATAATAATAATAATAATAATAATAATAATAATAATAATAATAATAATAATAATAATAATAATAAACCTTTATTTCCATTTCAATACAATGGGTATTCGTCAGCCAGGGCGAGCCCCAACCCCCCACTGTGGTGCCCAACCACAGCAGTTCCTGCCAGTAAACAGCTTAAACAGATTATCATACATCTTACTCGTGTTCCCGATCAACACA
>JAXCGZ010008046.1:0-7500 GCA_037179515.1 Halocaridina rubra
AATGCCTGGCAAATCTACAACAGAGCAAGAAATGACTACCAAAGTAAAAGGAGAGAGGCAGAGAGAGACTATGAGAGGGACATCACCAGGAAGGCTAAAGAAAATCCCAAGCTTTTCCACATCTTTATCAGAGGATAACTGAAGGTAAAAGAACAGGTTTTAAGGCTAAAAAGAGCGGATGGAAGCATCACTGAGACGGATGAAGAGATCTGCAAAGAATTGAACAAGGAGTTTCAGTCAGTATTTACAGTAGAAAATACCCCACCCCCTCAGATTGCAGTGATAGAAGTTCAAGGGCCAGTATTAGAGAACATCAACCTTACAGCCACAGAGGTCTGCAAAGCGCTGATGGATTTAGATGTTCATAAAGCTACAGGTCCTGATGACATATCCCCTCATGTGCTTAAAAAATGCGCAAACTCAATATCAGTGGCACTAAGTATCATATTTAAGGAGTCACTGGAGTCGGGGGAGATTCCAAGATGCTGGAAACAAGCAAATGTGATACCTATCTTCAAAAAGGGAAGGAGGGATACGGCTCTGAACTATAGACCAGTTTCCTTGACCAGCATAGTTTGCAAAGTTATGGAGAAACTACTAAGGAAACATATCTCTCTTCACTTGGAATCCTTCAACTTTTTGTCAGTGAGGCAACATGGCTTCAGAGAAGGTATATCAACAGTAACAAACTTATTAGAATTTTATGATGAGGTAAGCCAAATCTTACAGGAAAGAGAGGGCTGGGCAGATTGCATATTCCTAGACTTCCAGAAAGCGTTTGACACTGTTCCACATGGGAGACTTATTAGGAGGCTGTAATCAATGGCTAGAATAGGTGGAATTGTCTTGGAATGGATAAAAACTTACTTAGAAGGAAGGGAACAGAGGGTTAGAGTAAGACACTCAGTGTCTGAATGGAGAAGAGTTAGTAGTGGAGTTCCACAGGGTTCAGTTTTAGGGCCACTTTTGTTCCTTGTATATGTAAATGACCTACCAGAGTCTGTAAATTCATTCATGAATATGTTTGCAGATGATGCAAAGATTGTGAAGAAAGTAAAAAACGAGAACGATGGTAGAGAACTTCAGGAGGATCTAAATAATCTGCATGAGTGGTCAGAAAAGTGGCTAATGAAATTCAATACTTCAAAATGCAAGGTAATGAGAATGGGTACAAGTGCAAGAAGGCCCAAGCTTGACTACTCGGTGGCTGGAGTACAACTTCAAGAGACAGAAAATGAGAGAGATCTAGGAGTAAATATACTGGCAGATTTGTCTCCAGAAATACATATAAATGGCATAGTAAGGGCAGCATATGCATTCTTATCAAATGTAAGGGTAGCCTTCAGGCACATGGACAAGGAAATGTTCAGAAATATTTATGTAACCTATGTGAGGCCAAAACTCGAATATGCAGCCTCCTTTTGGAATCTGCACTTGAAAAAGCACATAGCTAAGCTTGAAAAAGTTCAAAGACATGCCACGAAACTGGTGCCAGAAATACGCAATCTCAGTTGTGATGAGAGGCTGAGGGAATTAGACTTACCATCACTCGAAGCTAGAAGAGTGAGGGGGATATGGTGACAGTCTTTAAATTCCTTTATGGTTATGATAGAGTGGATAGGGATCGATATTTTGATATGGCTGGCTCTAGAACTAGAGGTCATAGTTTGAAGCTTCGTAAGAAAACTACTTTGCAGGATGTAAGGAAATACTTTTTCAGTGTAAGAGTAGTTGATAATTGGAATTGGCTAAGCGAGGAGGTAGTTAATGCTATCTCAATCCATAGTTTTAAGGACAGGTATGATAAGTATCACTAAGTATAAAATGGAACCGATCAGGAGACGGAAAGATACGAGCTTTGGGCTCTTTCCAGTAAACACAATTAGGTAATCACAATTAGGTAATCACATACATACATACATACATACATACATACATACATACATACATACATACATACATACATACATATATATATATATATATATATATATATATATATATATATATATATATATATATATATATATATATATATATATATATATATATATATACATACATACATACAATAATGCATACATACATACATACATACATACATACATACATACATACATACATACATACATACATACATACATACATATATACATACATACATACATACATACATACATACATACTTACATACATACATACACACATACAGCATTTGGAAAGACAAATGCGGGAAAAGGTATAGGAGGAGAAAAAACATAAATGCCTGGCAAACCTACAAAAGAGCAAGAAATGACTACCAAAGTAAAAGGAGAGAGGCAGAGAGAGATTATGAGAGGGACATCACCAGGAAGGCTAAAGAAAATCCCAAGCTTTTCCACAGCTTTATCAGAGGAAAACTGAAGGTAAAAGAACAGGTTTTAAGGCTAAAGAGAGCGGATGGAAGCATCACTGAGACGGATGAAGAGATCTGCAAAGAATTGAACAAGGAGTTTCAGTCAGTATTTACAGTAGAAAATACCCCACCACCTCAGATTGCAGTGATAGAAGCTCAAGGGCCGGTATTAGAGAACATCAACCTTACAGCCACAGAGGTATGCAAAGCGCTGATGGATTTAGATGTTCATAAAGCTACAGGTCCTGATGACATATCCCCTCATGTGCTTAAAAAATGCGCAAACACAATATCAGTGGCACTAAGTATCATATTTAAGGAGTCACTGGAGTCGGGGGAGATTCCAAGATGCTGGAAACAAGCAAATGTGATACCTATCTTCAAAAAGGGAAGGAGGGATACGGCTCTGAACTATAGACCAGTTTCCTTGACCAGCATAGTTTGCAAAGTTATGGAGAAACTACTAAGGAAACATATCTCTCTTCACTTGGAATCCTTCAACTTTTTGTCAGTGAGGCAACATGGCTTCAGAGAAGGTAGATCAACAGTAACAAACTTATTAGAATTTTATGATGAGGTAAGCCAAATCTTACAGGAAAGAGAGGGCTGGGCAGATTGCATATTCCTAGACTTCCAGAAAGCGTTTGACACTGTTCCACATGGGAGACTTATTAGGAAGCTGCACTCAATGGCTAGAATAGGTGGAAATGTTTTGGAATGGATAAAAACTTACTTAGAAGGAAGGGAACAGAGGGTTAGAGTAAGACACTCAGTGTCTGAATGGAGAAGAGTTAGTAGTGGAGTTCCACAGGGTTCAGTTTTAGGGCTACTTTTGTTCCTTGTATATGTAAATGACCTACCAGAGTCTGTAAATTCATTCATGAATATGTTTGCAGATGATGCAAAGATTGTGAAGAAAGTAAAAAACGAGAACAATGGTAGAGAACTTCAGGAGGATCTAAATAATCTGCATGAGTGGTCAGAAAAGTGGCTAATGAAATTCAATACTTCAGAATGTAAGGCAATGAGAATGGGTACAAGTGCAAGAAGGCCCAAGCTTGACAACTCGGTGGCTAGAGTACAACTTCAAGAGACAGAAAATGAGAGAGATCTAGAAGTAAACATACTGGCAGATTTGTCTCCAGAAATACATATAAATGGCATAGTAAGGGCAGCATATGCATTCTTATCAAATTTAAGGGTAGCCTTCAGGCACATGGACAAGGAAATGTTCAGAAATATTTATGTAACCTATGTGAGGCCAAAACTCGAATATGCAGCCCCCTTTTGGAATCCGCACTTGAAAAAGCACATAGCTAAGCTTGAAAAAGTTCAAAGACATGCCACGAAACTGGTGCCAGAAATACGCAATCTCAGTTATGATGAGAGGCTGAGGGAATTAGACTTACCATCACTCGAAGCTAGAAGAGTAAGGGGGGATATGGTGACAGTCTTTAAATTCCTTCATGGTTATGATAGAGTGGATAGGGATCGATATTTCGATATGGCTGGCTCTAGAACTAGAGGTCATAGTTTGAAGCTTCGTAAGAAAACTTCTTTGCAGGATGTAAGGAAATACTTTTTCAGTGTAAGAGTAGTTGATAATTGGAATTGGCTAAGCGAGGAGGTAGTTAATGCTATCTCAATCCATAGTTTTAAGGACAGGTATGATAAGTATCACTAAGTCTAAAATGGAACCGATCAGGAGACGGGAAGATACGAGCTTTGGGCTCTTTCCCGTAAACACAATTAGGTAATCAATTAGGTAATCACACACTTACATACACACTTATCGAACCATTTCTCTCTGGCATGAATTACACCTACTTTGGTGACAGGTATGCAGCAATCTACTATCTTCCCATATTTCTCACAAAAGATGTCATACATTTCTTGTACAGATTTGTTGTAAAATAAGGTTCTCCAGTCAATAACTGCAAAAATATTGAAAAAATTGAGTATGAACCACCAATTGGAAAGAGTGACCACTGTGTGTTGTTGATGGAGTATATCATTGAAGATATTCTTCCTGAGAGTAGAGGCACTGAGGACATGAGGAGGAACTATCGGAAAGGAGATTACATCAAAATGAATGAGCTTTTTGCAGTTATTGACTGGAGAACCTTATTTTACAACAAATCTGTACAAGAAATGTATGACATCTTTTGTGAGATATATGGGAAGATAGTAGATTGCTGCATACCTGTCACCAAAGTAGGTGTAATTCATGCCAGAGAGAAATGGTTTGATAATGGGTGTAAAAGAGCTAATCAGTGGAGAGACAAATGCTGGAAAAGGTATAGGAGGAGAAAAAACATAAATGCCTGGCAAACCTACAAAAGAGCAAGAAATGACTACCAAAGTAAAAGGAGAGAGGCAGAGAGAGACTATGAGAGGGACATCACCAGTAAGGCTAAAAAAAATCCCAAGCTTTTCCACAGCTTTATCAGAGGAAAACTGAAGGGAAAAGAACAGGTTTTAAGGCTAAAGAGAGCGGATGGAAGCATCACTGAGACGGATGAAGAGATCTGCAAAGAATTGAACAAGGAGTTTCAGTCAGTATTTACAGTAGAAAATACCCCACCCCCTCAGATTGCAGTGATAGAAGCTCAAGGGCCGGTATTAGAGAACATCAACCTTACAGCCACAGAGGTCTGCAAAGCGCTGATGGATTTAGATGTTCATAAAGCTACAGGTCCTGATGACATATCCCTTCAGGTGCTTAAAAAATGCACAAACACAATATCAGTGGCACTAAGTATCATATTTAAGGAGTCACTGGAGTCGGGGGAGATTCCAAGATGCTGGAAACAAGCAAATGTGATACCTATCTTCAAAAAGGGAAGTAGGGATACCTCTCTGAACTATATAGACCAGTTTCCTTGACCAGCATAGTTTGCAAAGTTATGGAGAAACTACTAAGGGAACATATCTCTCTTCACTTGGAATCCTTCAACTTTTTGTCAGTGAGGCAACATGGCTTCAGAGAAGGTAGATCAACAGTAACAAACTTATTAGAATTTTATGATGAGGTAAGCCAAATCTTACAGGAAAGAGAGGGCTGGGCAGATTGCATATTCCTAGACTTCCAGAAAGCGTTTGACACTGTTCCACATGGGAGACTTATTAGGAAGCTGCAATCAATGGCTAGAATAGGTGGAAATGTTTTGGAATGGATAAAAACTTACTTAGAAGGAAGGGAACAGAGGGTTAGAGTAAGACACTCAGTGTCTGAATGGAGAGGAGTTAGAAGTGGGGTTCCACAAGGTTCAGTTTTAGGGCCACTTTTGTTCCTTGTATATGTAAATGACCTACCAGAGTCTGTAAATTCATTCATGAATATGTTTGCAGATGATGCAAAGATTGTGAAGAAAGTAAAAATCTAGAACAATGGTAGAGAACTTCAGAAGGATCTAAATAATCTGCATGAGTGGTCAGAAAAGTGGCTAATGAAATTCACTACTTCAAAATGTAAGGTAATGAGAATGGGTACAAGTGCAAGAAGGCCCAAGCTTGACTACTCGGTGGCTGGAGTACAACTTCAAGAGACAGAAAATGAGAGAGATCTAGGAGTAAACATACTGGCAGATTTGTCTCCAGAAATACATATAAATGGCATAGTAAGGGCAGCATATGCATTCTTATCAAATTTAAGGGTAGCCTTCAGGCACATGGACAAGGAAATGTTCAGATATATTTATGTAACCTATGTGAGGCCAAAACTCGAATATGCAGCCCCCTTTTGGAGTCCGCACTTGAAAAAGCACATAGCTAAGCTTGAAAAAGTTCAAAGACATGCCACGAAACTGGTGCCAGAAATACGCAATCTCAGTTATAATGAGAGGCTGAGGGAATTAGACTTACCATCACTCGAAGCTAGAAGAGTGAGGGGGGATATGGTGACAGTCTTTAAATTCCTTCATGGTTCTGATAGAGTGGATAGGGATCGATATTATTATATGGCTGGCTCTAGAACTAGAGGTCATAGTTTGAAGCTTCGTAAGAAAACTTATTTGCAGGATGTAAGGAAATACTTTTTCAGTGTAAGAGTAGTTGATAATTGGAATTGGCTAAGCGAGGAAGTAGTTAATGCTATCTCAATCCATAGTTTTAAGAACAGGTATGATAAGTATCACTAAGTATAAAATGGAACCGATCAGGAGACGGGAAGATACGAGCTTTGGGCTCTTTCCAGTAAACACAATTAGGTAATCACAATTAGGTGATCTCATACATACATACATGCATTTTTAGAAGTAATATCTAGTGCTTACCAAAACAAAAACAGAGATTAGAGATTAAATATATACATACATACTTGCATATATTCAAGCATACATACATACATGCATGCATGCATGCATGCATGCATTCATACTAACATACATGCATACAAACATACATGCATACATTTATGCATACATACATACATATATACATACATACATACATACATACATACATACATACATACATACATACATACATACATACATACATACATACATACATACATACATACATACATACATACATACATACATTCATACCATACATACATACATAAATGCATACATACATGCACACATACATACATACATACATACATACATACATACATGCATACATACATACATACATACATACATACATACATACATACATACATACATACATACATACATACATACATACATACATACATACATACATACATACATACATACATACATGTTAATGACCTACCAGAGTCTGTATATTCATTCATGAATATGTTTGCAGATGATGCAAAGATTGTGAAGAAAGTAAAAAACGAGAACAATGGTAGAGAACTTCAGGAGGATCTAAATAATCTGCATGAGTGGTCAGAAAAGTGGCTAATGAAATTCACTACTTCAAAATGTAAGGTAATGAGAATGGGTACAAGTGCAAGAAGGCCCAAGCTTGACTACTCGGTGGCTGGAGTACAACTTCAAGAGACAGAAAATGAGAGAGATCTAGGAGTAAACATACTGGCAGATTTGTCTCCAGAAATACATATAAATGGCATAGTAAGGGCAGCATATGCATTCTTATCAAATGTAAGGGTAGCCTTCAGGCACATG
>JAXCGZ010008046.1:12500-22500 GCA_037179515.1 Halocaridina rubra
AGTAAGTACATACATACATACATACATGCCTTTATACATACTTAGGTCACTCTGAAGAGATGTATATTATCACGTGATCAGTGAATGCCTTGTGTGTAGTGATGTCATCTCCCAAGATAATGAAATCTGTGATATAATTAATTTTCGACTTTACTTTGCAACTGACAATTTCCTTTTGTTTTTGCTATATTTGCTGATATGGTTATCAGTGAGATGCCTAATATATGTATGTGACACCCAGGTCACAATATTGACCTTTTCCCAAATCACAGATGGCAGGACATGTATTCTACTTTTTTATTTTTGTCAAGTCTAGTTTGTTATTATTTTAGGTTTGTCCACTTCCCAAGGGACAACATTCAACTTCTTGTCAAGTTCTCAGAGACATTATTGGCACAGTAATAAAAATAACAAAAACTAAATGTGTTTAGGATGACTTTAACCTTTAATAATATATTTCTGATGTTCATGGATACATGCAAAAGACAGTAATACACACTTTGATATAGTTAAACCCTATTTATTATTACAGTATAGCATCACATATTAAGTGTCGAAACTGAGGGTGCTCATTATTGATCTCAAGACTCCTTTTTGACTTAACTAGATCAAACTGCACAATGCTTTATGCACAATGTATCGTTTTGACATGTATTAAGCCATAATTATGCTAGATCATGTACAATTATCAACCTTAGTTCTCAAATGCCGAGATATAATGTGAAAGTACTCACCGGAAAGTATTAGTCTGTTTCATCTAAATCTACTGGTTTGTCCAGTACAATGTTCTCACATATGTCTCCACATCCACACAGGTCTGTGCAAACCAAATGGTTCTTCTTGCATCCACATTTTTGTCTGTTACAAGCAGTTTTGCAATTACATTTCCTTAGCTCTACCAAGGCCCCTGGGGCTGGTGCATTTACACAAAAGACTGGTTTGAGTTGACCATCTACTGACTCCCAGAAGTGGTCCGTGGGTGAGGGTATTTTGGGACAAGGTGCTCTTGATAACTTCCACACAAGAGCCATATAGAAAGCTTTGAAAGTGTTTGGCACAAACGTTCCTCGAGTTGGTGGTAGCTGCTGGCCCTCTTTACCTTTTTGTGCAAATAATGTCCACGTAAGCTCTCCAACACTATTCTCACTGATGTCTGAGGTCTTTTTTTTTTATGAGTATGATACCCTGACAGGCAAAAACTGCCCTAATCAATAAAGGCCCGGGCACGAGAAAATACCAAGACGAAGGGAAAGAAAAAGGTTAAGAACTAGGCAGAGATGAGGTAATGTCACACAAAGGAAAACGACAGACAGAAAGAACTTTCAAAGTACAGACGACCCAGAGATATGGAGGGACTAGGCCCTGGGATGAGGATAGATCTACTTTTTGAAGGATGATAGGTCATACGAATTAGGAAAGACAGATGGAGGAAGAGAGTTTCAGAGTCTGGAGGTGGATGGGAAGAAGCAGTCGCTGCACCAACCAATCCCAGAGCTACAAATCTCCACACAATACCTGTGAGATGAGGCCGCTTGGGGAGGGATGCAACTCGCCAACTCATAAGAGCAGCGATGGAAGTAGAAGTGATAGAAAAAAGAAAGGGAAGATACCTTTCGGCAAAGCGAGAGAGAATCCAGATTAGAAGTAAAAGAAAGATTATAAATGAGTCTGATTGCCTTATATTCAACCCTATCAAGGAGACAAGTATAGGAAGAAGCACCCCAGAGGTGTGAGCAGTATTATAAGCAGGGACGGATAAGACCTTTATAAATTTTAAGTAACTGTAAAGAGGAAAAGTAATGACGAAAACGAAACAACACCCCTAATTATTTGGATGAAGATTTAGAAATTTGGATTATGTGATTCCTCCATGACAAGTTAGAGGCTATATGAATTCCTAATATGTTGATAGAATTAAGAGGGTAAATTTCATTAGTTTCAAAGACAATAGGGTTATCAGGGGGAGAAGAAGATAAAGAGATAGCCCGAAACTGTGTCTTAGAGGCATTGAATATAACTAAATTTTGAGTGCCCCACTCAGATACTCTCTGCAAATCGAAGTTGAGAGTAGAAGAAAGAGTGATATGAGACTGATTAAGAGTAGCAGATGAAGGTTGAGAAGAAAAGGCAGAGGAAAAGTGAAAGTTAGAATCATCAGCAAAGGCATGGAGAAGAGAGGAAGATGGAGACTGTAGATCATTGATGAAGAGAAGGAACAGAGTAGGTGAAAGAACAGAGCCCTGTGGAACACCACTGGTAACAAAGAAAGGGCTAGATGTCGCACCATCACCAACTACAGATATAAAACTGTCAGAAAGAAAACTGGAAATCAGAGAAAAGAAAGAAGGGGTAAAGCCATAGGCAGGGAATTTGGCATCAGAGCCTTGTGCCAGACTCTGTCAAAAACCTTAGAGATATCAAAGGCGATGACAAAGGATTCCCCATAGTTCTTCAGAGAAGATGGCCATACATGAGTAAGATAGGACAGGAGATCAACAGTGGATCTTGCCTTGCGGAAGCCGTACAGGTGATTGGAGATAAGTGAGTTAGATTCAAGGCGGTTCAAGAAGTGAGCACTGAGCATGGTCTTGAAAACTTTAGTAATATAGGAGGTTAGGGGAGTAGGTTGGTAGTCTGAAGGAATAGAGCAGTCACCCTTCTTAGGAACTGGTTGAACTAGAGAATCCTTTCAAGATGAAGGATAGATACTGGTTGACAGAACGAGGCGAAAAAGACGGCAAAGCACGGGAGCCATTTCATCTGCAAACTCCTCCAGGAACCTTGCAGGGATACCATCGGGACCAAATGCAGTAAATGCTTATCGCAGTTCATATATGGCATATCTAGTGTGCTTTTCAGGGCTTTTTCTTGAATAGTCAAGTCAATTTTGAGGACATTTGTAATGAGAGAAGCACCATCCTCTGAGCTCTGGGCAGTCAATAAAGCAGCAACATGAAATGAATCTGCCTCACTTCCAGAGTCAATGTTATCAATTGTAAACAGTGGTCTTATTCCCTGCTTTACAAAGGGAGGAATATATACACTTTGCATGTTGGCATTATTGTCATCCATGATGGCTGCTGCCATTCTCGTTGTTGTCCACTCAACCTCATCGTAGGTGACCACAACTTGTTGATTATTCAGTGTCACTCATCAGATCTGGACCTATTAGCTTGATACGAAGTAAGAGTAAGACCAACTGAAAGTGGGGTAGTCTTCGCTTTTTGAAATTTGCTATAGGCTTTTGCTTTGTAAGTCACTTGTTGACTCGACCTAAATGACGATATGATATGTTAAGCAAGATTTCTCGAGGATTTTTCTATTTCAGTCTCTCGAGTTACATTGAGTCGTATGCGGGCTACTGATCACCCATTTCAGAAATTGTTGTATCTTCATTGGCGTATTGAAGTCAACAAGTGATCCAGTAATAGGCCAGTCTTCCATTTCTGTGATTTCCCTGCGAATAATCTGAGATGTTTTGAACAATGTTTCCATCTCATCTCCTACTCTGAAGTCTTCATGCATTTAAGTCATTAACTTTTCCTTGGTCACTATTGAGAAAACTATTTCTGGCTTTGGTCCACGCTTTGCAAAGTCTATTCCTGGTGCTTTTTCCAGCAAAATATATTTGATGTGTTTCTTGTATGATGTTTTAAAATGTTTTCACACCTTGTTTTTCAAGAAGTTTAAGTCATTAACATTTCCTTGGTCACTGTTGAGAAAACTATTTCTGGCTTTGGTCCACGCTTTGCAAAGTCTATTCCTGGTACTTTTTCCAGCAAAATATATTTGATGTGTTTCTTGTATGATGTTTTAGAATGTTTTCACACCTTGTTTTTCGAGAAGTTAATGTGTCCTCGACAGAATTCATGTCAATACTAGGATATTCTGATTCACTATCATCTGTAATCAAACTCTAAAATTTGTGTTATTTTTGTATCACACACTACCTTCATAAAATATTCATTTTCCAAACAGCTGTCAGTAGTAGATGTGGATGAGCCCATAGCTCACGTTACTTTTCTCAAGCAAGTAATATGATATTTCATATTTTAAGAAAAAACATCTTTTTCATCATAAAAATTCAGCAAGTCTAGCAACAACTCCCTCACTTTTAGTGGATTCCTTGATTGCCATGTCACTGGAGGAAACACTATGCACCGCAATATTTTCATTGTTTTGGAAGAATAAACAAAGCTCCTGATCAACTATTTTCCTCGTTTTAGATGAAGAAGGCTCAATGTTTGTTCTCCCACGTTTCTTACTTTCTGCAGGTATGCTATGTCATCCTCGTTTTTCTTCTGAGCTCGAGCAAGATTTCCTTTATGGCACAGAGACTAATAACAGTTTCTATGGTAGATGTGTTTGGTGTCATCAGAAAATGTCCGATCTCTCACTCTGTTTTAGAATATAAAAATTCTGACCAATTTTAGTCCAGTGTTCACAAAAGGTTTGTATAGTCTCTTAGGACTTTTGACTTGTAACTGAATGGGGACCATAGCCTGACTCTGCAAATGATGCATTCATCCATTTTTTCAAAGTTGATATGATCAAGCAGTCAATGAATGTACCTAAAGCTCAACATTTGTCTTGAATCTGGAAAAACAAATGAGAAGTAGATAGTATTATGATACATGCAATTTAAAACTGTACATAGAGGTAGGCAATTTTTTAGTTTTTTTAGATAATGAAATGGATACAATGGCATTAAATATAGTTTATTGAATAACATTTTGTGTACATACATAAATATTCTGGCAATATATAGTTTGCAATGTATCAAATACATGTAGTTTTCCATATTATTGCACTCGATATTATGCGAAAGTTTGAAGCATTGGTTATTTCAAGTAAAAATTATGTAAAAACTTGACAAGTTGACTACCATTACTTTACACATAAACCTTATGGATATGTAAAGAAAATAGAGTTGGCAATGAAAAAAAAAAACAAGCAGCGTGCTATGAACAAATGCTGCCTGACTATAAGTCCTCCCTAAGATGTCAGTGAACCAGTGCATATTATATGTTTTTTTTAACACCACCCATTTCATATATTCAATTAATGAAGTGTAATGGAACTACTAAATCTCCTCCTCTCGATCATTGTAACAGTAAAGTTTTATCTCTAAATGGTGGAGATCCTATAGTAGGTTGGGATATCAATGGCTCCACTTTTTTCATTGTAGTATGTAAATGTTTACACAACCTCAGAGCAGAACCGAGCTACTATTTTTCAAAACGCTAAACATGTATATACCATTCCCAAGGCCTTAGGGTAATTCTTGCTTTAAATAAAAACTGCTCAGCAGCTAAACGCCATTTTCATGACCTTTCCTCCCATATGTTCAAGGTGAATGAGAAAAGAGCTGAACACCGCTGGAACAACCCATGAAAAATTGTTTCCTCAAGAAAACCCCCCGGCAAGAACACAGAAAGAACGATCTTGAAGACAATATGGGAATGTATAACATAGATTAAAAAACTCATTAAATTCAAAAGAGGAGGAGGAGCTAACGAAGTAGTACCTCCACGAGTCCATTCAAGAATGGACAGTCTGACCCTGATGAAGAAGTGCCATTAAAGAGCAAAGTATATACTTTGGTGTTCATGATAAATTTGCTCAGTAGAGATTGTAACTGCAGAATATTACTATTTTTTTAATTAATTGATTAATCTAAGTACTTATTAATGAAAGTAGATGCTCTAAAATTATTTTAAAAGAGAATGTTAACGTAGAGTTTTTGTGTGAGAATTAATTTGTTAAATTTTCTTATTAAATTCCTTTTATAATATATACGGCTTATCTTGAGTTTTTGCCTTTCTAAAATTTCTAAAAAATGTGAATACTAATAATTATTTTAGCTGAGTAAGAATATTCTAATTGTAATAACCTGCAAATTGTATGTTTTCAGTGAAAAATCTCTTGCTTAAGTGATGCGTTTCCTAATAAAATTATTAAACTTTCTCAAAGTATAATTCTAGAGTAGTTGATTCTTTTTCTGCGTGTATTTGAAATACTAGTAAATTTCTATTTGCGTGCACTATTAAACGTATTTTTTTAGACATTATATGGCGTGTTTTGAGTCGTTTTAATATTCTAAGTTTGCAATTGCTAAGAAAATATTGATGTGATTATGCAATTTATGTGCAAAGTGTGAAGTGTTCCTCGCTAAAAGTGAAAGAAAGTGGAATCCCTATTGTATATAAAGCAAAATAATTCTTTATTTTCTTTTTAATCAGTCTCGGGTTGCTGAATTACTTCTTAATCTTTAAGTTGACGTAAGACAAGTGTCTGTAAGTTGGACGGGGACTTTTTGTTCTTTGTGTCGAGCTGTTAAAGTGGTAGGCGTTTTCAAAGAGATGACAGATTTATAGCTCATTCCATGAGCATCTCACATTTCTATCTCCATGATCAGTAGAAGTAATAAGTGTTCTCAAAGAGATGACAGATTAGTAGCTCATTCCATTAGCGTCTCACATTTCTATGTCCATGATCCATAACAGACTATACATTATACATACATATATACGATAAGATACATTCATGCACTTATGTTACACTGCTCTTTGTACCAAACTGGCGTTCTTTAGGCATGCCCCTCACACTATAGGTGATTGGTTGTTTCCCCCTTCTCTGGAAGCCTATTGGTGGAGGTATCACCCAGAAAACCATGCCCTGCCATATTGGTGATACAAATGAGTCAACCCACGACTAAGTAAGTCAGTCGAGCAGTCAGAATCAGTCAGTTAGTCAGGAGAGTCTTGTGGGTGCTTATACAGTTAAAATTTATGTTAAGGGGCCTGGGGCATTGATGTTTAGAGGAACCATGTAGCTTCTAGATAAAATAAGTGTTGAGTACCTTCGCATATCTATTATCACCTTGCATGAGACCAACCCAGGCCAACGGAGACCGACTACAGTTTCATCAGTGCTGAACCACCGGCTACAACATATAATACCACACTGGTAGGTAGAGAATATCCATAAGACACTGGTAAGCAACAAAAGAATCAACATCTCATACGACGCCATTTGGTGACACACTGGTATAACAAAACTATACGACTTGTGTTAAGATATGCAACACGACATCTTGGTGGCAGCCTAGTATGATACAACACCTAAATTACCGTGAAGAGACAAAAAATTATATGCAAGTGAATCTTGTGCTCAAGAAAATGTAAGATATATAGAAGAATTTAACGCATCTCTGGAAGAAATGTCAAAGGAAGCACGAGTCATACATCACTCTCTTCACCCCTGTCCCCGCACCCCTGTTGGAAATATGCTCCGAGTCAAACCCTGTCCTTTATATTTTGAAAACACAAATGTAAAAAGCCTCGAGCACCCACCCATTCATTTTGACTCTGAGGGATGAGAAACATCAACTGGAGAGACGTGTGGTCAACTTGGGTGAGAATTCCAGCACAATTTACGAAGTATTTCACCATGCGTAGCACTGTGAATGGTGCTTTAAGAAACAAAACCCCTACTAGACGTTATGTGTTGCTGAATTCTACTGAGAAGATACCTGGGACTGTGAATCGGCGATCTTATGAGAGGTTTGGACGACATCAACGAGAAGACCAGCGAGTCCAGAAGAAACGAAAACCCCTCCCCCAGTAAATGTGGCAGTGACGGCCTTCAAGCAGCATTCCAAAATAGCTTAGTACTTGCCATTTTTATCTAGTGAATAATGAGATTACTCTTCAAAGATATTGAGGTCGGAGGACTCCACCATTTTATATTGTAGACATTCTTTGACTCAGCCATCCCGCATATAAGAGGGAATATGGTTTCAGTAAATTAATAGAAGTAGTGCTTCTGTACCCATTACTAAACTAGATAATTTGTTGTAATAGCCATAAGCAATAATAAACTCGATTTTTTTTATAAGTAAAACAGTATAACGAGTAATTGCATTTGAAGGATGTTAAATATATTTTTTTTACCTAAGTTAAGTATTAAACAGGAAAAGGTGTTGATTTTATTTGAGAAAAAGAAATCAATATACGTGTACAATTATTTTTATGTTAATTTTCTAAAGCGGAAGTGGAGTAATTTAAGTCATTGAGTGTCGTTTGTGGGAGTGATAGTGCTCAAGAATAAAATATAAGTCATAGAGTTTTTCTAGATTCCGAAATGCACATAAAATTTTTTTTCCTTGAGAACAAACTTGAATCCGGTTTTAAGGTTTTTCTTTTATCAAGTGCGATATTCTCCAAGAAAGAATATGCGGGAATGATCGATCGATATCTCAGCTTCATTATTATGAAGTAATCATGATTGTATTGATCAGTTACTATTAAAATACGTGTATGACATATCCATTGAAGAATCAATGACTTTTGCAATGTTATTAAGATTATTGCTGTTCTATATAACGAGTTTTTGTTCGTTAATGCTTTATGCAGGCAAGGATAGAAAGTAGCATAGCGGGTGCCATGATAGGGAGGTTAGTTTTGTACCCTACCATGGGGAGTATAGAGGGGACCTATGACCGTTGATAGAGACAGGCCGAGGAGGCCAGACAAGTGGCTTCAAGAGACCACCAACCATCACACTCCCTCAGATTGTTGGGGTGAGAAATGTGTGCCACAAATGGGAGAGTGAATGCAAGTGAGCAAAAGTAGTTTATGGCAGTGAAAGAGAGAGAAAGGGAGAGTGACTGTGACCGACTTCGAGTGAAATAGGGGGTGTGCTTGGGGTTGGATTCTAGGGACCCTTGTCTACGAACAGGAAAGGGATAGGGTCTGGGAAGGCCTTTCCCTTGCTTCACACGAGTCCCACTGCAGGCCATATGAAAACGAAGAAGACGTATTTGTTGTTATATGCATAGTTTTAATGGGAGGTGATGTAGACTTTGCAGTATATATCAAGGGATATGTTTATGTAAATGCTTCAAAAGTAAAAGTAGTAAAGTTAGAACATAAGAACATAAGAACATAAGAATAGAGGACACTGCAACATGCCTACTGGCACACACGAGGCAGCTCCATTTTTGAATTGTATTTTCAGCATGTCTAACCTATTCTATTCTACTCTACTTATTTATTCTATTTTTCTTTTTATGGTTTTTCTAACAAGCACTAACCTATTCATACCCACCCTACCTCTGTCATATGTCTATCTAATCTACATTTGAAGGTGTCTAAGGTATTGGCATTTACTATCCTACTAGGAAGCTTGTTCCATGCATCATCTACTCTATTACCAAACCAATTTTTACCAATTTCCCTTCTGAACCTAAATTTATCAAGCTTAAATCCATTATTACGAGTTCTGGTTTGATCATGAATTTTTAAAACTTTATTAATATCTCCCTTGTTAATCCCTTTAAACCATTTATACACTTCAATCATATCCCCCCTAACTCTTCGCCTCTCTAGAGAATGTAGATTAAGTTTTTTTAATCTGTCCTCATATGGTAGATTTCTGATGTTGTGTATCATCTTGGTCATTCTTCGCTGCACCCTCTCCAAGGATTCAATTTCCATTCTATAATAGGGTGACCAGAATTGCACAGCATAATCTAAATGGGGCCTAACTAATGCAAGATAGAGCTGCAAAATAACTTTTTCCGTCCTATTGCTAACGCTTCTTGAGATAAATCCTAAAATTCTGTTTGCTTTATTTCTGACTGCTGTGCATTGCTCTCTTGGCTTAAGACTACTACTCACAAGAACTCCCAAATCCCTTTCACACTGAGAACTCGTGATTTCATGGTTATTTAGCTTATAACTAGTATTGTCTTTTATAGTACCCATTTTAACTACTTTACATTTTTCAACATTAAATTCCATTTTCCATTTGTCCGATCATTCAGATAATCTATTTAGATCTTCCTGTAAAGCATGAATGTCTTCTTTTCCATTTATAGTTCTACCTATTTTAGTGTCGTCTGCGAACTTACTTAGGTTACTACTGATATCCGAATCCAGATCATTTAGATATACGATGAATAATAGGGGACCAAGTACCGAGCCTTGTGGTACCC